>JBBPCZ010146080.1:0-19505 GCA_037974445.1 Brycinus macrolepidotus | reverse complement strand
GGTCAGGGCTCTGTGTGGGCCAGTCAAGTTCTTCCACACCGAACTCATCCAACCATGTCTTTCTGGAGCTTGCTTTGTGCACTGGGGCACAGTCATGCTGGAATAGGAAAGGGCCCAAACTGTGTCCACAAAGTTGGAAGCATAACGCTGTCCAAAATGGGCTAAAAGGGTGTTGCATGGAGGAATGGGCTAAAATTTCTTGTACTTTCCTAAATTTCACTTAATCTTTAACCCTTGGCTTTGCTAAATATATTAGCAAAGTTGATTAGCATGTGCACTCACACGGCTATCATATCAGACACAGTTTGTCCACAAGTGTTCTCCTCACTCTTTTTTCTAAAGTGCAGCCATTTGACATAATATATACAACATGCATTGCGTGTCTAAGACAATGATGTCCACATGTCAAAAATCTTAATATTTTCATATCATACTCATGTCATATCTCTAGGGATTTTTATAGTAAAAAAATTATTTTATGCATTTTTAACAACATATTTAAGATATATATCCCATGTTGATGTCTATAAGTCTTAGCAGCCAGAGTTCCTTTTAAGTTCTTACATGAATGGCACAGATCTGGTACCTGCATCAACTCAAAGTCAACTCCTGGGCGCAAAATGGACCCCAAGAAATGATTTTATCAACAGGCACCGGCGATACTACCAGGGAAAGCAACATGGAGGTCACAGGCTGGTAAATTCAGTCCAAGCTAACAGGCTGCTCAGTGTATCGTACTTGCGGATGATGAAATAAATCTCATAAACTTGTTACTTCCTGGATCATCTCACAAGTGGGCAGACAAAGCTGATGGGAGAAGCTCAGCGGAGTTCAGCTCTAACCATATCATCAAATTTGCAGATGACATGACACTGGTGGGTCTCATCAGGAACAATGATGTCTCATCCTGCACAGAGGAGGTGACAAGACTGGCTGTCTGGTGTAAGAACAACAGTCAATAAGACTCTCTCAACCACAATAAGACAAAAGAGGTGATAAATGACTCCAGGAAATCCAGCCCTGCTAAAGGGTTACATAGTGTCAACACTAAACTGTTACATACACTACCATTACAATTGTCTATTTATTTTGTTGTCTATTGCCTATTGTCTCTGTCTTGCACTCTGTTGAATGTTACTATATGTGGCACCGTGGTCCATGGAGAAACATTGTCTCATCAAACTATGTATGTGTTTACAGCTGCTGATGACAATAAAGTAACCTGGAACCTTGAACCTTGAAGGAATGACACCAATCATACCTTTGGAAAGTACAGGTGCTTAGGAGCCCTGGCCACAAGCCATCTGTTATGTTTTTAAATGGCAAAGCCCTCCGTATCTCTCAAATAAAAAAGGCCTCACAATAAGGTTCAGTTTTTTGAACCCACATTGATTTAGTGTCTCCTAATGAGTGACTAGAAGCTGATTACTTTAGACTCCACAGACCAGGCAAGTTCTTCCACACCACACTCGCCAAAACATTTCTTTATTGAACTCGCTTTGTACATGGGGGGGACATTCCTGCTCAAACTGACAAGGATTCCCCAAATGCTAAATTGTATTGCACAGCATTAAAACATCCATTCGCTAGAACTAAGGGGGTCAACTCATTATTTCTCCTCCACCAAACTTTACAGTTACCACTCAGCATCTGGGAAGGTAGCGTTCTAGTGCATCCGCCCAAATGAGTTGAGAATGAGTTTCCGTCGTGGTCACTGTGGCCACAACAGAATCTCAATCCAAGCATTTCAGAGATTGGAAATTATGGGGACATTTAGATATTTTCTCTTGATTTGTAAAAGTCAGATATCTCTAGTTTTAGATCCTCTGTCATTGTCTAAATTTATTACACTCTGGAATGGTCTATACCTGATTTGGATTAAGGTCTAACGAGTTACATAAGCTCTAAGACCTCAAAAAAAAAATGTGACCATCAACTCAGACTTTTGTACATGCCACATTTTATTCAAGTTTTTGAAATATTTAATTCACCAGTTAATTGATAATTGTGCATTAAAATGTGTAGGAGTGTGTCATATTTAAGTTTCTTCTTTAGAGTTGCTCTTTAAAGTTGCTTAGCAAATCAACCAAATATATAATTAGCCCCGGGAGGGTATCAGTATTGTTTAAACAATGACTAAACATGCATGCACACACATTATTAGTGCTATTGCTGTCCATGCTTATCACTTATTACTATTGATAGAAGGACACAAAACTATTTTTAAAGCTTACAGAATCTCCAGTTGAGTTTATCTCCAGTTTATCTCCAGTTGAGGAATTAAGAAGACAACATTCTGTATATTGAATTTACATCTAAGATCATCCCTTGGGCTGGCCAGGTTATGAATGTATTAACTTTAAATGTTCTAAAAAAGAATATAGACATATATTTAGGTAGTACATTTGTACAGTACAAGTCAAATGTTTGGATACACAAGTTTTTCCTTGTTTATGTTTATGATTTTTCACAATTTACAATAAACAACAACAACAATGAAATAACACATATGGAAAACAACCTCAACAGAAACGTATATTTTTATTAATTTTATATTTTTATAATCTTATGTTTTCAGTTCTGTAAAGCACCCCCCTTCGCATTGATACACCTTCACACACTTGACATACTGTATCTTCCAAGTTCAACCGAGAGAGTGTGTGCATGTGTGTTATTGTTTCATAATGAAGAGAAATAACAACCTGTTTAACGACAGTAATCATATCTGAACATAACGTGTTACGTCTGTAATGATATACACACAAGATCAAATCAAAACAAATTCCACATGCTGGATATTTTTCAGAGTAAAACATGCATATAAGACTTGCAAACAAAAGTAGGTAAAAAACCCCAATGTTAATGTGTATTTTTGCTCCGTTTACAGAGACCACCCTAAATATAGTGACTATATGACTACTGTCACTAATATACTAAGATGTATTCAAAACTCATATGTATGCTCAAAACAAACAAACCAAAACAGTCACATATTTTGTATAATTAATCTTGATAACAGTTGATAAGATGTTTGAAAATCGCATAGATATAAGTCCAAACTTAATATTATTTTTAAAGTATGTGTGTATATATGTAACATTTACTTTCATTTACTACAGTAATTTGCTAGTAACTGTTTATGTATGAAAATGAACTATTTGTGTACAAAAAAATTACACATGGATACACTGTAAACTATAATAGAATACTAAACCAATTTAAAAAGTGAGACCACTATTTTAAAAGTCAGTTCAATAGTTTACAATGTGGTGTCCTCAGTTTTTTAAAGATTTGATATGACAAAATATCAAAGAAATAATATTCCACAATTCCTTCTAACTAACAAAGTATCATTGTGAGTATCATATTGTGAGTTTTGTACATGTATAAATGCTATACTAAAAAATTCTAATAGTTCTTTTTTCAAAGCCAGACTCTGTAAATGCAATCTATCATCACTGTCAGAGCAAAACCTCATATCTCCAAAAAAAGTAACTTTGTAAGACAATTCAGAAACATTCTTTACCTCCATTGTAATATAATGGAAGCAGGTGTTTTTTCTAAGTCATTCTGGACCATTTCTATTGGTCTGTACAGCAAATTATGCAAAACAAAAGGAGATACAAGGTTTTGTTCTGACAATATGTTCAAAGCAATCACATTTGCTTTAGGAAACAAAACATAAAATGACGGAGTGATTCAAAAAGTTCACGTAACTTTGTTAACATGGCATGTATCTGTACATCTATTTCAAGATCCTTTCAAATCTGCTCTTAGAGCACAATAGATCCTAAACCCAATACAGATCTGCAGATCATGCCACATTTTTATGTAATCTTTTGCTACTTTAATGTAACAAACAGTGGAAGTTTCACAGAAACCAGCTCACGCACAACCATTGTGTTATTGTGAGGTGAGTGAGATCCAAGGCTTACCCCTCACTTTATCACTCCACAAAACCTCTGGTTGCATAATACATAGCTTTTACCATGCCACTAAAACTGAGCCTACCCTTTGAAAAATGTAACATACCTTTAAACTTTGCAATTATGATTCCTCTGTGGCAGGTAAAAACTTGTATTAACCCAAAAACATTTACCGTCAGGTAACAGCACTGCCTTCCTTGTCAGACACCAAATCTTCGTAGAAGCAGCTGTGTGACTGGACACACCACTTCTAGATGACCTGGAGAACAAGATGAATCCTCTCAGTAAGTTCTAGAATATGAGTTTATGTTGAGAATTTCTGACTCTCCACTTGCAGATTCTGTACAGTGTTACAGTGTACCCCTTTGTGAGTGTTGGCCAAGTGTATTTTGGAGCTAAATGCATATATTTTAAAGAGCCCATTTAGTAGAAAACAGTACTTCCCCCTTTTTTAAAGTAAAAGAGACTGATACAGCATGCAAACACTGTATATATTTTGCAGCTTAGTTTATGTGTATATATATATATATATATATATATATATATATATATTCTAAGCTGAGAAAATTGTGTTTTTGAGAATTTTTCTGTCCAGACTGCTTTTTGTTTGAGGCAGCGAGTCAGAGCAGAGTCATTTACATATATCAGCCTTAAAGGCAGAACGACACAAACAGCTGGTTTAATTCTAAGGGATACTGAGAAGTTGGAAAATGGTTATTTACTTATGAATTTTGGCTGTTTTCAAAATATAAAAGCACACAAACCTTATAAGAGGGCCTTAAAAAAAAAAAAAAAAAAAAGCTAGAAAAGAGCAGCATAAAGGTTCTTTAAAACAACACACTTTGTGTTTAGGGGACTACAGGTTTATGATTCTAATTCCTCTTTTAATGGGTTGATAATGTGATAATTTTTCAATGTGTTTTCAATTGATATCCTTACCTAATAACCCAA
The DNA here is from genome assembly GCA_037974445.1 of Brycinus macrolepidotus. Taxonomy (NCBI): domain Eukaryota; kingdom Metazoa; phylum Chordata; class Actinopteri; order Characiformes; family Alestidae; genus Brycinus; species Brycinus macrolepidotus. Next base: position 14,628 of record JBBPCZ010146080.1, on the reverse strand, counting down.
TAATTATACATCCAGTTTCTGATGCTGTAAGCAGTCAGACCTTAACTTATCGCACTAATTAATTGACAGCAGGATGGACTCACTATCACTTAGAAAACATTGATTGATTATGCATTATTTCAGTTTTGCGATGTTTAATTTGCAAGAGGCCTCAGTCAACAACTTCAACAAATGACAGAAATGTCCATAATCAGTCAACAACATGTGTACCAATAACTGGTTCTGTTACCAGAGGTAAAAGCACAGGTCACTTAAATGGCTTTGGTGTTTTCAAATATTTCATTTAACAAATTATTATTAAGTATCGGGAGTAGCTGTTCCAGTTGTCTCAACAAATCAGTCACTAATTCTCACCAAACCTTATTTACTTGACACAGGTATGTTACTGATTGGACGCAAGACTTTGTAGATGAGATTGGCGGCCACATGTTTAGAGTAAGGCTGTCTGCCTCAGGGCTCTCTGGCTGTGAGCTGAAACAGCTCTGTCTTGTCAGGTGTAAATCAGTTTTGCTCATAATCTACTGAGGAGCTAAGGCAAACATATGATTTAAATCTGACAAGCTCATAATCTACTGAGAAGCGCTTATGTCTGTTGAGAGGTTTAACGGTGGTTATACAGTTCCTACTGTTTATTTACAGAAATTAAAGTGAAAAGATATTGCAATTAAAACAATTGTAACATCTCAGTCTGAAAACTCGCTTTCAGAAAGTCTCCTAATTTGCAGATGCTCTTGATGGTATCAAAGTAAAAAGTGCATTTTAAAAGTGGAATAAACATACTAGACATCCGACTCGAAGGACGCAGAGCCTCAAAATCACATACTTTCACTACCTATAGTCTTCTAAGTTATATTTAAAACAATCATGTACTTAAATGTGATGATCTCAGTGTCCTGATAGTTGCAGAGCAGCTCCTGCACAGTACTAACAGTGTTTAAAGGATGTTCTTCTCTGATACAGAAGTAAAACACTTGTGATTGCTTTGGCACTGAAATGAACAGATCTGCTTTTTATGTTGTCAAGTTTTAAGTAAAACTGAGTCAGAAAAAGCTGAGTCAGAGGATTCGGTACTCTGAGAGAGATGATGCATCACTGTTGCTCCTCCATGGTAAACCAACCTTTTATCTCACATTTTTATAGCATTTTTCTCATCGTCCAGTAATTTCAAGTACTTGGCATGAACTGAATTAATATGATGCAGTTTACTAAACCAGGACTTATTTATTTAATTAAGACATTATTTTTTCTTTGTCCATATATATACAAAAACTGCTCTAAAGGCCTGATGAGATTTATTTTTGGCTACAATATTTGTGGCTTAAAAGAAATGAAGCTTCTGAATACTAAATAGACAAACAAACTAAACATAAACAAATATTCATTCATATTAATTGGGCCAGTCCTCAAAATTCATTTAATTGTCTGATAAAAGTGAAGGGTAGAGGATCATAGTTAAGAGCATTTTTGAGTCATTTTGTTAATAATTTAATCATTCAAATGAGGTGGTTTGTGGTTTATTCACAGCAGCAGATGAGTAACAGAAAAAGAGTTGTGCTTTCATTTCTTTGTCATATGACAAATAAGAAGGCTGTTTAAAAATGGTGCCGGAGGAAACTCCCCATGAACCAAAAACTGTGGAGTTCAGCATATTTACTTTCTGGTGTATATGCGTCACTGAGCAAATCTTATTAAAATAAATAGATGCTAATGCTACAGGTGTGTTAAAACCACCATGGATGAAATCTACCACTTTGAAAGCCACAGTTTGGACTTGTGACAGGAAAGGTAGCCTAATGACACTGACATCCAGATGTAGATTGGGATTTTGTTTTTTCTGTTTGGTTTCAGGCAATGCAAAATCAGCATGCAAAGTGGTACTTTGTTAAGCCAAATCAGTAGCTAAACAACAAGCACTCAGTTAGTCTGTTAATTTTATCTTTCTCTACCGGAACCGTAACTCAAACAAAAAAAGAATTTCGTCTGAAGTGTGTGAGCACATTCACTTTCTAAGGAATGACTCACCTGGACTGTCTCCACAGTCTTGACTAACCTGGTATTGCAAGTTGCATTCCATCTGCAGGAGGCATTCTATGGTTTCCATCATCTGCTCTTTGCGCAGAGAACACAACCTGGTTTGTCCCTCCGTGATGCTCCTCTCCAGTTCATGCACTGTGCTCTTCAGAGCTACTGATGCATACTGCAATGCACTGAGCCCTGTACACACACACACACACACACACACACACACACACACACATGCACACGCACACATGCACACACACGCACACGCACACACATGCGCACGCACACATGCACACACGCACACACACGCGCACACAAACACAATAACTTGGTCTTAATCATTCCACAACAAACAAAAACAAACTAAAACTCCCTATACATGCACTGCAGAGAGACGGGACAGTCTGGTATCAGTAGTATTACAGCACTAATAACAATAAAGGCCTCATCCATGATAAAGGTGGATGATATGGCAAAATACACTACCAGTCAAAAGTTTTGGCACACACTGAGATTTTCTACATTTGCATGTGACTCACTTAATGTTTACTAAAAATACACTAAATATTCTTTTCTAACAAATGCAATTCCAGCGTGTTCACCATCTGAGTTCCTTTATTAGCCAGAAAACGAATAAAGAATCCTGAATCTTGAAAATGTCATTTTTTATTCATCACTACTGAGCACTACTGTGGATCACCAGACAAGTGTTAACAGTGAACGAGTGCATTTAAAAGTTAAAAGACAGTCTAGAATTTGACTCTGCATCACCACACAACCAGTTAATAGGATGTCAGACATGCACTGTTACAGCTTCTTTACATCTTAAAAAGGAAACTTGTTTTATTTGACATGTTTTCATTAGTTGTTGTTCAGTTTATTAAAAACATGGATACGTGTTTAAAACCTGTAGTTTGCTCTAAATCCCAAGGAACAGGGCTAATTATGCTCTGTTTTTAATGAAACATGCAGTTGGTCTGTGTTCTTTAAGACCTGTTGATATCACGATATACTCTGACATATTGTGACATAATTCATAGCAATAATGATAAATATCATCGTATTAAAAATAAAGACTACATTCGTATCATCGTCATCAACAACAAAACAACAACAATAGTAATGATAAGTAGAAGAAGAAGAAGAAGAAGAAGAAGAAGAAGAAGAAGAAGAAAAGGAATACTGTGTGTGTATCTTTTATTTTGTAATTCTTCATTGCTGATTTGTTTCTTTTAGCGACAAAGCACATTCTAGGAATTGCTTACTGTGCCAAAATCTTTTTTTTTTTTTTAAGTAAACCATTACTCTGAACAACTGGTTACATGTCTCAAACCTTAACAAATAAGAAAAATACGTATGTTGTGTGTATGTGTCAAATACGTTACCGAAAGAAAAAGTGATCAGTGATAGTCTGACAGAATTCCTCAGGAACGTCAGGGTTTGAATTATGCCTTGTGTTGTACAATGATCTGACCTAGTGGTTGACCAAGTGTGGCATTTAATAATAATAATAAGGTAATATTGATATGAATGGATTTTTATACTATCTACAAACAGCTATATTCTCATCAAAAGGCATTAAACGTCTTTAATATCCCACAACTTCTTTGTGGTATATCTCACAGATGAAAGAAATGTGGAGATGTGGCAACACACATGCACCCCCTTCACAAACTGAAACTGTAGTCTGGAACGTTTTAAGTTCCTAACAGTGCCTCGGCTTCAGCTGTTTTTTTACTGTATTTTAAGTTCAGGGGCTGAAAACTCTCAAGAACATGAAAGCAGATAATATTAGCATGCAACACTACAACATACCATTCATATCTCTGGCCTCCAAATCCACATATGTTCCACTCTTCATGCAGCTTTTCAGTACCTGTTCATCAGAGCAACACTTATCATTTATTAAATTCGTTAGTCACGGTCAAGATGTTATTTGATGGGAATCATCATGTAAAGCAGGAATGTGGTTTTACCTCCAAAACTCTGATATATCCAAATTCTGCACTGAGGTGGAGGCATGTCTTTCCATATTGGTCCCTTGCATTGACCTTTGCACCAAGGGAAATTAAATCTGCAACTATAAGGTGTTGATTTCTCTGAGCAGCGCAGTGGAGAGCGGTCTGCAAACAGAAAATGAAAAAGAAACAAATATATACAGACCACACATTCACCTTTTAATTTAACAGTTGAAAGCATACATGTAGAAAATTAGGGAATCTGGAGGAAGTCCTGGGTTTTGTTTTTCAAAACCAAGGTCATGTAATGGTAAATGTAAACATGTATATTGTAAAAATGATTCAATGTATAGCTATGAATACAGATATCTTACTAAACGAACTTCTTTGAACTGCAAATGTGTGTGTTTCTGTGACATCACAAAAACAGTGAATTCAAAAAGGTGTTCATCAGTTTTTGCATTCTATGCTATATGGACAAAAATATTGGGACACACCTGTTTTTCAGGGTTTGGGCTAGGCCCCTTACTTACTAGGGCAATCTTAATGCTTCTGCATACCAAGACATTTTGGACAACGCCATGCTTCCAACTTTGTGGACACAGTTTGGGGAAGAACCTTTTCTATTCCAGCATGCACAGAGTGTCCCATTCTATTGGCAATGCTCTTCTATGAAGACTATATATATTATGTGTGAGCCTAGCTGAACTCCTGTGTCAGCACCTTAAAGTAATTAAACCAATTATTTGCAAAGATTGTCTGAATATGTTTATACTGCACAGCTAAAGAGTTACATATGCAACAGTATTAAGCACTGCTTTATTATTTGAATAGATTCGCATGGCTCTAATGCTTTACATTGAATAATAAAGGAAGCACACTGGAATAAAGCACTTGCAGAGGAACTGAGGGCATCAGAAAGGTGAAGAAACCAGCCGGGAGGAATGAATAGACCAGTGCTGGTATGAAGCAGGTCCTCAGGAGATGAAATGAAGTGTATATTGGAAAATGCCATGATAAACCATTCCAGTGGCAGAAGAAGATTCAGTGTACTTGTGTATTAACCTCTGTTTTTTCTCTTCGACAGGGTTTGTTAAGGTGTGTAACTTAGTTAGCAGTAACTTCGTTAAAAGTAGATGTTGATTTAAGGATAGCTTTACAGGTATGAAGAACAGATGTGGACTACTTAAGCACTGATGTACGTCGCTCTGGATAAGAGCGTCTGCTAAATGCTGTGAACGTAAACGTAAACGTAAACATGAATGTATTATTATATGCTGAGTTGAGACAAATAGACATAAACAAAGAAACATGTTCATAGAGACATGTCATTTACTATGGTGCTATGGCAAGTTTAGAGGGTGACACTTAGTGAAAGTTCATTTATTTGTTAGCTAAGTGCCTATCCTAATGTCGTTAGCATGTGTTTTTGCTCATATTTTCACACTTTCAAGAAACATGCAAGCTTTCTTTGATTATGTAATTTTAGACATTTGAATATCCTTAATAAACAGACACTACAACAGTGTATCATTTCATCTTAATACAACCCAATATTAGCTATGAAGTAAAGTTAGGAAGCAAGACCACTAACTAGCCAATCCTTCCTCTTTAGGCTTTACTAGTGTCATTAAATGAACAAAAACCAGTTGTCGATCGCAATGACTTATACCAGAAAAAAGTTAATCACCAGAAAAAATATTTGACAGACCTGGGTATTGTGAAACCCTTCACTGAGCACTCCTTTAAGAAAATTTGCAACTCCTGCAATTGTTGCAACACTTTTTTTTTTTTTTTTACCTGTTTTCTTGTTTTATTAAATAGATAAGAAATTATTAAGGTTACCTTTCCCTCTGCATCTCTGGTATCCAGGTTCTTTAGATCTGCCATCCTTTTGGCGATCACATACACAAGAGCTCGTTTTCCCTCATCAACAGCTCTGTGTAGCAGTCTGTGGAGGAAGCGTAAAATAAATGGCAACATGGTGAGTCAACACAGACTTCTGGAAACAAGTGAATATTACTGTTTGTTTGGTTCAGTTCTCATGATAAACACATAGAAAACAACACTCATCAAAACACATACACATACACACACACACACACACACACACACACACACACAAACATACACACACATACGTGTGTGTTTTGATTTAGAAGCCTACTAAGTTCTAATTCCATTATAAGGATAGGAAAAGGAAGCCTCTAGGGGATCTTTCACTGACAACGTGTGTCCATCACGTAGTAAGAGAAAAACAGTCGTCAGTTTTCAAAGATGCACAAAGCAGGATAAAAAGTTCACTTACTCACAGCTGGAGCTCTGCAGTGCCAGTAAAGGGTAAATAAAAAACGCCCTAGATATACTGAATGTTACTGTAAAATGCGTGTGGTTTTAAAGAAATGTTCTAATGTTACTTCTAATGTAAGTTAATGTGAAGCTCCTCATGAAAGTACAAAGGGTTTCTTTCAAATGATGTGGAAAAATAAAAATGGAAAAATAAAGACGCATGTTGTCTTTGGACAGAAACTAAAGGTGTATATATTTAAGAGTATTAAGCATATAATTATGAAGTTAAGTGAATAGGCTGACTCACGTTCTACCAAACTCGTCTAGGGCCAGAAATTCTTGGTCAGGGATACCCCTTAGTAGCTGCTTCTCTCTTTCTATCTGGGTCCAGAAGAAAGTCATGTCGCTCCACTTCTCTTGTACTGAGCAGGAATATGTCACAGTGCCAGTCTTTTCAGGAGATCCCCACCAGTGCTCCGTCTTGGGGCTAAAATAATTGGTTTCTTGTGGGGAGAGCACCTGGTATTCACTTTCATCAAGAGGCTGAAACCTGGATCTACAGTAAGCTGGCTCAAAACTGCCATATCCTCCCTGACTGTATGACAAAGGAGTGACAGTCTGACTATAATCAGAGCACTGAAAGGGGTTGTCGACTTCTATGGACTGCGTGACAAAGTTGGAGGTTGGAGGTGACCCATCCACAAGGTCTTGCTGAGAAATGTCTTCACACCAGCTTTTGTCTCGCTGCTCTTGGCAGAATGTGGATCGAAGGTGCTCAGGTGGTTTTCTTGGGAACGTGCTGGTCTTAAGATCTTCTTCCAGTACCTCTACTATAAAGGCAAGCTCTTCCAAACTCTTTGTTTTCTAAAATATAAATGAGACAGATTCAGTTACAGTAGCCATATTCCAACAGTCAGTCAGTCAGTCAGTAAAACAATTATAACCTACCAGTTTGTGAAATCTTGCGAAATCTTACCTACCAGCCTATTTCTCCGATCCCCACTTGTGGTGACTCGTTTTTTATCCCCTACAAAAAAATCAAAATAAATTATAATGAAATACATGTAGTGGAGAGTGGCACTAGTTTACTAGACTATAAACTTATTCAAACCTTTTGATCCTTTCAACTTCTGTAAAAAAAAGAGAAAAAGAACTAGAGTGAGAAGAATATATCTATGTTGAGGTATATGGGACAGTATTATAAGTAGAAGAGGTAACAAGTACCTGCAGATCTTTGGGGTCCATACCCTTGGCTATGCGAAAATTCCTGAGCATGTCTCTTACTGGCATTCTCACTCGGACACCCAGATATCTTTTATCACTTTTGGATTTCTGAGCATTTGGTCCTAAAAGATACACACGACATATCTGCTTGGTGATCCTTGGTGATGAATCAAACCAGAAATTTGACCTGATGATTTGACTCATGCACAAAGAAAACATGAAACTCTGCCATGCAGGAGGGTTTTAAGGACCAGAACTCAGTAATATTTGTTTGGACAGGCATCTCTCCTAATGTTTGAAGACTGATATTTTTCTGTATGTCAGTTCTACGTGTTTGACTTTTCATAGACAGTGAATAACCAAATATGCACTTTTTTGTCTTGTTGGCATGGACAACAGAGGCATAGATCAACAAAAAAGATTGGTTGTAAGCCATTTTTTTCATACGCATACATATATTAGAAATATGATCAGAATTTTTTTCAATTATGAAAAATTAGAAGCATGATTTTAGAAAATGATCGCATATAATAAAGGAAAATACACTGAATACACAGATTCATCACAAGGTATTCTTATTTTATTCACTTTTAATGTTCTCTGTAAATGTTTCTTCCCTCTCAGTACACTAACAGAGCTCAGCCATCACACTTACCTAAGCAATAGAACAACTGACAATGCACTTTTATACAACAGTTTTACAAAAGAAAGTGAAGCAAAAAAAGGCCCTAACATTGTGTCAAATATGTTATAATGTTGTGAATTTAGTAGTTTTTTGTGTTACCAATCTACAAAACTGTCACAATATCAAGTTCAGCCAGATGAACCTAAACGTAGTTTTGTTCCAGTCCGTTTGTGAAGCATTTCACTGCCCATTTTGATTGCTAATCTGTTCATATCTGGCTAACTCCACTTCATTTATGTGTTCCGTTGTCACAGCTAATTTGATTCAAAATACTTCCTTAGCCTTACTACACCATTGATTTCTGACATTTAAATTTCTTTTTGGAATGGTTTAGGAAGCTGAACTGTTTTGGTCAGTGGTGTGAGATCTGGCAAATCTTTATACCCAACAGTATCCAGGAATAGTTCCATTTTAGCTTTAGATATATTTTTAACTGCTACCATCTTCGGTAAGTTGGATAGCTTGTTGGTGGGAAACACCTACAAGATATTGTAGAAAATACCATGTTTAAATAAAATATTGTTTTTAATAAAATAAATGCATAAATGGCAAAATTGTCATATGACCTAGTCAAAGTTAAAGTGCACTACTCTTAGATGCCCCTGTGTGATTCTCAAGCCCGTCCCTATGAAACGGGTCTCACATGCCACTGGTGCTATTTGTTCATAAATTTTTTTTCTGTTCCAAATGTCAAGACATAAGCAGCTTTCACAGAAAGTTTTTTTACAGAAACTTTTACCGATATGACACAGAAAACTTAGATGTGAATGCAAGTTGGAGTCACCATGCCAATAAGTGATAACAAGACATATGATGGTATTGCTTTCACAGTGTGTCGTTTTCTGATTTTGGAGGTGAAAATGACACTAGAGCGTAAACTGTGCATGATTCCAGTGGCAAACCTGATCGTCATTGTGTGAAATCGAGTCCAAAGCTTTGGAGTCGACTGTCATTTCCCAAGTAGGGTGTTTTGGTGCTTTGCATTAGTGTCCTTTTTAACCATACAGTAAAAGTGTATGGAATTGTTGAAATATTGTGAGAAATCTATACGGCAGAAAGAAAATATCCATTTTTTTCTGTTTAGCAAGAACAAATTAAACTCCAGGAACCAAGTTGACCTATTGCAGATCCCAGAAACTGTTCAGGCCTACTTTCAACCCTACTGTTGCTTAATCTAACTAGCATACTCACAAGATCAGGTTTTACTAACATAAACAAAACAGATGTATTACCCCAGATTAACATTGCCAACTAAAGAAAAAAACAGTTTCTGCTCACCTGTCGGAGAGGCTGACACTTGCTCGGCGTTTGCAGGGTAGTTGCACTCCTCCACACTGACCCCTGTGAGAGCAGAGGTAGGTGAGTTTGGTCCACCTATAACCGACACTGGAGCTGCTGGAAGTGGCGAAGCATCGCATGGACGGACATCGTGTTTGATATCTCTTCTTCCATGGCTTTGTGGCATCCTCTCACCTTCTGTCTTCTCCACACAAGCTCTCACTGTATGAGCCTAGCTGTGAAGTGTTAAACCTATGAGCAATGTTGTGTTACTGATAAGCAACATGAATGAGCACGTCTTTGTACTGAGACTCTGGTCGTAAACAAAACAAGAATAAAATGTTATGTACCGGATATCCTTTGGGCTCCTGAGTGTGTGTGTGTGTGTGAGTGTATGTGTAAATGCATAACTGTGTGGTTTAGAAGTCTTTCAGTCTAAAGTACCTCACGAAGGCGGGACTGAGTCAGAAAGCTGGAAACACGCCTAACCACCCTGCAGGCCTTCAGCTCCTACCTGTCCTGTCATGATCTTTCCTTGAAAAACAAGAGGAAAGGCTACAACATAAATGTGCCCACACTTTATTATACATCAGAAACTTCCAAATTACCTTGATGAGTAAGGTGCTTCAGGTGTGTAGTAAAACTTTATTAAGGTTATTTAAGGTTCATTAAGTTTGAATTAGTCAACGTAGAAAACACCCACTCATCCAACGTTTCTTTTGAAATTAAGTTTGCTCCCCGTTGCTATCTCTACTGTTCTGAGAATACTAGATGTTGGAACACTGCTGTGATGATTTGATTGCAAAAGCAGTATTGATGGTGGGTGATTAGTTTTGGGTCTCAAACTCCACTCCAACACATCCAAAGTATTGGATGGAGTTCCATCACTCCAAGAGAATACTGTTCAACTGCTCCACCGCTGGGGGCTTTATACCCCTCTGCTTCGCATTGGGACTGGCGACTTTAGGCTCATGCGTGGCTGCTAAAGTCTATTCCATTTTATTGGCCATGGTTTCTATGGAGATAATTACAAGATAATTGATAGAAGATGATTGGTCAGTAATTGGTGCACCTTAATGTAGCTGAATTCACTAATCAGAAGAGAAGTCTGGATACTTGTGGAGATATAATGTATGAAATAAGTATGCCTGTCTTAACCTACCAAATGCAAAACTATGATTTGAATTTCTTTGAAATGAACATTGAAGATGATGTTTCGGAGTTGAGCTAAGTACTGAGTGTTGGTAGAACAAGCACATTGCCGATTGCAAGAAAGTAGGAAACATAAAATATAAAAACTATAAAAGAAATTAAGAAATGAATGGTCTATCTTTATTATAAGTGGCAAAAATTTTGCAAAAGGGATGGTGGCTGAATCATGAAGTATTTTCATGTTGTGTGTTCAAGACCTTTAAATGAGCTTCAGTTTTAATGTTATGTGTATTCAAATACAAAAACTTTTTTATGGCTGTCTGTCTTGAGGGCAGCACTTACAGTGGGGTGATACAGCAAAAACACAAGATCACAATACTTCAAGAAATTTTCATGATACATTTAAGTATACTTATAGAACTTCAGTGTAACTTCTTAGACAGCATCTGTTATGTAGAAGCTAGCATTTCTCTTTTTTTCCACGGGCTTATTGCTCTAAATAAAACAATTAAGTTCAGAGGTCAGAGAGGTGAGCATTTGCTGAGTAGTACAGGTGTTTTCACCAACACAATGAAATTAGACACAAAAACGGAATAATATATGACCAAACTTTATATAATGTATACTACTATATAACCAAACTTCCAGGTATTTCATAATAGCAGAAATCAAAGCGACAACCTTTTACAACAGATGGTTGTTTTCTTTGGTACAGGCACAGTGATAGGAACAGATTAAAAACTAAAGTGAATATTACTTTTTTTCAATTAAAAGCATTGTTTAAGTTCACACCACGTATCATAGAATTCTGATATGGAATCTAAGCTGCAAAAACAGCCAATTTTGCATTCGTAGTGATGTCACGTAGTGATGCTCGCTTTACAAATAGTTGAGAAATAGAGCAAGAGACAGAAAACACTGAACAGTCCAAATTTCAACAACACAGATTACAGTCACAGGAAAGAACAAATAGAATCAAGAGGTAGGAGAAGAGGCATAGCACTGAGAGAAAAGGTGCATTTTAAATTGGGTTTTGAAAGAAGCAAGAGAGGAAGCATTGCGAATATTCTGAAGGAGGGGATTCCATAGTTTGGGAGCCGCAACACTAAAAGATCTACCACCCACTGAAGGTAGTCGAAAATTGGGGACTTAAAGCAAGCCAGTACCAACAACAGCCTGTTTAATTCTGAGGAGAGTTTAAAAATGTAATTCTTTTATATATACATTTATATATATTACATATAAATGTATGTAATACAAAATGTAAAAGTGGACCTCAGGAAAGTGTGTGATATGTTTTTTTTATCACACGCAGGTAGAGCAAGTGAGAAAAGGAGAAAAAGAGAACAAGTTAATTCATATCACTGTGGCAAAATGTCACAGGAGGTACAGATGTTGGAGTTCATTTAAGTTCAGAGAAGATTGCGTAAGGCTGGACTGGAAAGACAAGGTGAGAAATTTGCTGTGGAATTTCAAGCATTAGAGTCGAAATGCTATGTGTAGGTAACACGCAGAGGGGCATAACAAGGTTCCCATGGTCAAGCGAAGAGAAGGTCATAGTCTAAAGGTCATAGTCTGAGTTTACATTGCACATGGAAGAGTTGGTGGTCTGCTAGTTCCATTGTCTTCCAATATGGCTACTGTACCAAACTTCAGAGACGTGGTGCCAGAGGACTGTGACTAATTGACCAGCCCATTTTTTCTTCAGCAAGATGTTTACTCAAAACATGCCACAAATTTGATGCAGAAACTATCTGACAAAGCAAAAAAATGAAGGACCAATGAATCCTGGACAGTATCTATACCTCAGCCATCTTGAATTTGTGTAGGAAAAAATGAACAGAGAAACACTTCCATCTCTACATCTTCAGGAAAAGGGAAGTGCTGCAGAAGAGCATTAAAGTTACTTCAGGTGAAACTATTAAAGCAGTATTCCATCAATTTAAAAAGTCTGCACCATCGCTGACATGTAAATAACCACATTCAGGGGTTACGATGTCCACAACACAACCCTCAGCTATTTTAGATACTGTTCAAAACAACTGGTGAACTACACATGTCTTCTGAATTTTCCTATGTAATGTAATCATGATAAAATCTGGTAAAAAATCTAAAGGAAAATAGCTTTTCTTTGGATTCTGTTTGGCCCTATGATGGGGGTAAACAACTCCAGTCCTGTAAGGCAGATGTCCATAATATTTCAATGGTTTCTGTGTCAAGCACTCCTGGTTTACCTCATCTGTTGATTGCCAGGCTTAGTAGGTGTGTTTGAGTAAGAGAAGTAGGAAACTGTTGGAGCCTCCCGGACCACAGTTGTGCAAACCTGCCTTATGTACTGCATCTGTCTGTCATGAATGGATTAAAAAAATGTTTCAAAATCTAAAGTAAAGTGGCCCCTTATAGTCACCTGTGAACACACCACACCACAGCACACAGTGTGAACAGTGTGAAATTCTTTCTCTGTATTTAACCCATTCACCAAGTGCAGCAGGGGGCTGCCACCAACGCGGTGCCCAGGGAGCAGTGTGTGGGGACAGTACTTCGCTCAAGGGTACCTCAGTGGTGCCACTAGCAGTCCTGGGATTTAAACCCACAACCATCACAGGGGCAACTCCCTAACCACTAGGCCACCAGCCAACCTAAATAAGGAATGCTTCAGGATTTTGCATGTCATCCTTGTGCAGGGGCCATGCTAATCTTACCTTAATCACAAAACTACTGTGAAACACTGTTTCATCAGGCAATATATTCACACTATTCTGTGCAGTAGCTTTCTGTGAGGTAGCTTTTAGAGGCAGTAAATACTTCACACGTCTGGTTCCTATCACCACCACTGTGAGCAATTCTGACTTGGTAGGAGTACTCTGAGTCACTTTGTTTACATCATAATCATTTAATTATGCAGAAATCACTGGGTAATTCTGCTGAACAACTGGTGGATTTGTATTTCTATTGTTTCATTTTTTTTTTCATTTTCAAGCATTTACTGCAACTTACACAACATACAGCATCAAAAATCTTGCTCTCAAGACGTTTACTCAGATTTTCTCTCTTGATGTACTATTCAAAGATTAATGGAAAATAATGAGCCATCTGTGTTTCTGCTGAAGGCCAAAACAGATACAGCTCTCTTCTGCTGATGTTTTTCATTCTAAAACAGTGAGTGATGAACCACATTGGTGTGTTCATGTCTCTTGCAACGTGAAAGTATACAAGGAAGGTTCAGACCATGACAGATACAACCAGGCTAAGGATAGCCAGATAGTAGCATGGCAGGGTGTAGCATTTTGCTATAGCTTGATAGGAGAAGCATCCTTGCCAAATTCAAGGTAAGAGGAGACGAGACAGGAGGAAGAAGAGGAGAGTACATAACATGAAAACGGGTGGTGACGAATGTGTGTCGGTGTAGATATTAGTGGAAGATGAGAGGTATGGAGATGTCTGGCTTATGAATGCATCTCACTACTGTTGGCAAGAACTGATACGATACTGAAACTGATATGAACAAAAGGTCTGTAGTGGTCTATGAGCTTGGAGATGTTTTTCTGTGTCGTCTGGGGTCACTCTAGAGACACTGGAGGTTCTTGGATATTGAGAAGCCACATGATTAGCCTAGGAGTGATCTGGTAATACGCAACTAATGAATGGGAAATTAGTACACGTTAAATAATGAATACCTTGATATAGACATATGTAGTAAAAGATCTTGACATTCTAATGATTCTATTGATTGTTTCTGATATACTAATGATTCTAATGATTTTTTCTTTTTATATTATTTTGATCCAGGGAAGAAGGTGAGATTTCAAGACTGTCTTCAGAATGTTCTTAATATTCTTTACAAGCTTCATTCTAGTATGAGAGGTAGATATGCTGTGAGTGTGCCCTGTATGAGAAGTTTCTCAGACAAAATAGCGTGAGGGGGGACTGTTCTTGGGCAGTCATTTTACAACAGATCCACCTCTTCATAGTCTTGACACCAGTGCTGAAAATGACTGCATAATACAGCTCCGGAAAAAT
>JBBPCZ010145984.1:0-19517 GCA_037974445.1 Brycinus macrolepidotus | reverse complement strand
TATAATCTGAAAACACTTTTGGCTGGTTCCCAGATTCAAGTTAAGCATACCCAACACTAAATGATATTTTGATGGCGAAATGGCTTGCAAAGCATGTATGTTTATTAGTGCTGGGAATGAATATTCAATATTATGATATTTTCCAAACATATTTTGGTATATTGAATTAAGGACCTGGCAGTCTGAAAGCCTCATCTGCTTTCATTGGACTGTTCTGTTTTCTTCCTAAAATTAGAAAAAAAGACCATTTTCCAGTACAATGTATTACTATTTATTTACTTCTGAAGCAACCTGAAGCCCCTACTAAAACAGATACCACACAATTTCAGTTTTTCTTATAAATGATTATCGTGCGACACTAGTACCAGCCCACTTTTCATATTTACATTACATAGTATCATTTTAGTACATTATGCCCTTACCCAGCACTTTAGACCCTTGGTTTGGTCCGTCAGGCAAAGGCCACTCAGGGGTGTAAAAGTTTCCTCTCAGAATGATCTGCAGGTTTCCTCTGAAGGGCTGGTCAGCCCGCCCTGCAATCAGACGCCCTCCCTATGGGAGCAGATACATTAAACTGTGGTTAACAGTTACTGTCCATTTTATTAGTAATCAAACAACCTACTGACACTCTGACATTTAATAGAACAGTCAATTTTTTTAAAGGTCAAACATTACAAAAAAGACTTAATAAGTTTACATAATTATTTCTGAGATCCGGAGCTATTCATAAAACATTCAGGGCTTTAGTCCTAAATGCCCAGACCTTCCAGTGCTACTGGACTAAACTTTTTAAAATAGGGGCCACAAAGGATTCTTGGAGTGACTCCATGAAAGAAACACTTCTGATTCAATAAAATACCAGGTTCAGAAAAGAGGTTTGTGAGTGAAGAACCTTAAAACAAAAAACCTAAACCTAAAAAACACGCAATTCCCAGATTTAGGTTAAGTATACCCTTCACTAAATGATATTTTAATGCTGAAACAGTTTTAGCATTGCAATTTAATGCAAGACTCTGCTTCATTTGCACACAGGTAACTAGCACTATTTGGACACTATTAGCACTACTTAGACAGCATGTCTAATCTGGATTACATAATCTGATTACAAAAATCAAGACTTTGAAAATATTACAGTTCGTAGTGCAGATTACAGTTTCTGGTTTTGAAAATCATGTGCCTATAAACTGCATAACAGCTGTCACTATGACTGATAACTACGTGGGAGAAACATGGGAAGGGGGTTCCATCTTAAGGTGGTTCTAAATGAAAACAGTTAATCAATTATAAAATATCCAAAGCAGTATCCAGAGTAACTATTCAGTACCCAAAGTGCATTCTGATTAGATCTGTTAGGAAATGTAAAATATTTTGTCACTGGTTAAACTTTATTATGCATTTTCTTAGGAAATCGACCCGACAGTGTTCACCTGTATAGAAATGTAAGTGGCATTCAGAACTATGCTGTTGTTTGTGGTGTCTTTGATCTCCAGAACTCCTTTCACTGTGAGCTTGTTTAAGGGAGGAATTGCAGTGTCCAAAATCACCCACACGCCTGTGGAAAAGAGAGAGTGAGCCTTGGTACACAGTTCAGCATGTTAGGGTTAGGTCAGTACGATAACGTTTCCTAGTTTTACAAGTGACAACTGTACCTGGAGGAATGACAACATCGGCGCCCTCTAGTGGTACAGTGAAGTTGTTGTCTGGGGACGATCCCCAAAATGACTGATTGGACCAAGCACTACAGAGAGCAAGACACATTTCACATATTTCATTGATACATTTCTTTTCGTTGACCTACTAAAGCAGGGACTACAGCAGATTCAATCTGTGGGCCTTGGTGGTACTGCTAGGGTGCTATTGTCTTTTTTAATTGCTAGAGTTAATTAAAATATAATTTAAGCAAACAAAGTTCATTATGACAAATATCACTAATATTATATATTAAAGAAGTAAAACATATTGAGGTCAAGCTCATTGATTGATCTGGCAAAATGACAGATTGTTAGTTATGCTCCTATTTTTAATGCATGTCCATGTTGAACGATTTTCTTTTTGGAATTCATCCATCATAGATAAATGACCACAGAAAATGTGTTTATTACACTGTGTGATTACACAATCAAGTGAAAGAAGGTTACATTGGTTGTGTTATTCTATTTGCATTTTAAACAACCAGGTCTTTTAACCTTCTTTTCATGCCCGGTTTAGGACCAGGGTTAAGATAAGGATTAGGCTTTGGGTTGAGGTTAATTTTAGGATTAGAGTGAATGTTATGTTCTAGGTTAGAGAACGTCAGTGAACTTATTTAATTAAATACAGCATCTACAGGGGCCAACTTAAGTGTTGCCCTCAATCTGTTGGGACTAAACACGAAAAAATGAGTCCTAAACTGTTACTAAACAAATCACTTTAGCACTGATAGTCTTCCATCTCCTCTGGGAAAAAAACACTTCTTCTGTGTGTGATCAGATAGGGCCCAGATGGAGTACTAACTTCATCTCTGGTACAGTCTTAGTCTTCTAGTAGTTCTTAATTTTAAGACTAGGCTTATGAGGGACATGTTTTCTTGTGTACTACAAAGCACAGATGTATGTCATTCTGGATAAAAGGTTCTACCAAACGCTGTAAATATAAAGTGTATTTGCATCTTACACACTTCTGTTCACAGAAGTTTCTGCAGACAGTTTTTCAACAATTTGAGCATTTATCGTTAGGGAGCACCAAAATAAAGTGATCATTCTTTCCACCACAAAATGGAATCATGCCTTTTATCACAGGAGTTACATTCAACTGACTCGGGTGCTAAATATGCAGTGATTTATAGTGTACTCTTGTTTACTGAGTATATGTGACATACATGAAATCAGCAGGTGTGCTGGAGTTCATGGGAGGGAGGGTGGCAGGTGGAGGTAGTGTGGGCTGGATACAGTTTGGGAAGAAACAGTTATACACGTTCAGCACCACAGATATGTCTGCTGTCGATCTGTCAACACTGCCAACACTGCTCAGGCTACTCGTTTTTCCAGACACTGTGGAAACAACATTACACAACACATAGGCACCAGAATCCAGAAAAGCAGAGAAAACCATAGCAGCCTGCTTTTATTATCCAATGGTAGCCATCACACATAAAGTCAGCCCTAGAATTACTGGCACCCCTTAAGAGATACAGGGTGGGCCACGGATACGTAGCCTGATCTTGTCATACTATTGCGGGAGATGGGCTACTTATCCATGCCCCAACCTATATATATATTTGCATCTTTTGGTGGAAAAAATCTTTATTTTTATTGCTCCTGGTCTCCAGGAACTTCAATGTTGTCTATGATCAATTTCCTACATATTTAAAATCTCTTAGTGATCCATCAGCATGGGTAAAACCTGTGAGAGCTATCAACTCAAATGAGACAGAAGGGTGTTGACCTGAACAGATTAAAAAAATCGGGACTCCATACAAAGAAAAGTGCCTAATACCCACTTTCAAATATCTTGGTGGATCATTAATGCTTTGGGGCTGTTTTGCTGCTAGTGGTCCAGTTCAAATCAGTGGCATAATAAATTCCACTAAAGCTGCGCAGCTGGGCTTCAGCCTTCACTAATAAGGAAAGTTTGAAGGCTTAAACCTGTAAAATTTCTACTAGGTAGAAACTAGAAGTTTTACCGATGTAGTAGAGATTCTTGGAAGATTCGTTAAAGTACCAGTCTCCATTTCTATTCACTGCGGGATCCAGGGGAACAGAGGTGCCATTCCTGTTGTCTATTATATGAAATGCGTCAGGACGTTGGGTCAGGTTGTGATTTATAATTACATAATCCTGGGGCTATTAAAGAAAGAGGAAAAAAAACGTCATTTAAAGAACACTACCATACTTCAAGTGATATCAGCTGTGACTTCTAGAATATCTATCTTTCAATTGTAATGTTTGCTATTAGTATTTGCTATTATTGTTTCTCCTTTAGGAAAGAAAAAAATATTTTTTTCCCCTTAGTACACATAACAATAATAATATTTAAAAACTGAATGCATAAAACCACACCTGGTGTTTTTAAATAAATGGTTCATTTAAAATCAAATATACACAGTTTCCCCTTTACATATAATATGCTAATATCTATTATATTAGCCTCCAGTGAAAAACTTTGTAAATAAATACATTATTTTGGCAAACCATTCCTTTAAAGTGCAATTAAATAAACACAGAGATATCTCAAGTAACCTGAAACCTGAATATGTAATAAAACGAGATTAAGACTACTGTCGAGATGTGTAGTAGATGACCATAAGACATTACCCTGAAGCCATAGAACAATGCGCTGTATGAGATGTTACTAATTTGGGCGGCACCACGGAAGTACCAGTTGTACTGTTGGCCAGATGGTAGAAGTGCCATCCAACCAAAGCTGTGGGTAATCAGTTTCTCCACAAAGGGAACAACACTTGTACCTAGAACATAAGACAATGGGTTTTATACTAACCACCCAATGGCTTGCATGTGTTGCAAAATATTAATTCACATTGTATAGTCAAATGAACTCCTAAAAATACAAATTTTGGTAAGGAATTTTTTCAACAATACATGGAGACAAAATGTACCGTATGCGTTGGTAAGAATGACATCCTTGGCTAAGAGTGAGGAGGGTGAGGGGTTGTTGAAGGCCAGACGATGGAAGTTTGTGGTGTTATCACATACTGACCCAGGGAAGCCTACGCTCCAAGCAGCGCTGTCAGAACACCGGGCCGGATCCAGAAGGTTGCTCTTCGGCAGCACCTTATATCCCGGGTTCCCTGTCAAGACAATGAATCGGTTACTGACTGAGATACAAACATATTACTCCAGATAAATTCTGTGATGAAGGAATTGCTCATGATATGAAGTATTTTCCATTCCAAATTTCATTTTAGGCGACTGGTGCCTAAAATGATTACTTAAATCAGATCTGTTATAATCAGTGGCGGCTGCTAGTTTTTCAAACAGGGGAAGCTCATTTTAGGCCTACATCATAAAATTTGTTACGTGATTTGTACATAAATTCTGCCCTCGGTTCCTTTTTCAGAAAATGGTTTGTGACCCTGTCCTACTTCATCCACCTGCCATGCTATAAAAGGAGCAGTCTGAATTTACCTTTGATATGATCAGAAAGGCCCTGTTTTTTTTTTTATTTTTTATTGTTTCATTATGTTTTGCCACTTAAATGTGAAGACCTTCATTGATTGCATGTTCAATGACCCTACCCAGACAAAAAAAAAAAAAGATTTGTTTAATTATTTGCACTTTATTTATTGTATTTTCACTAATTGTTATTTTTATTATTATTTTTTCAAAGCCTGGAAAAAATACACTGAAGAGGAGAAATTTTATTTTTGTATAGTAGTTTGGAGTGATAATTTTGCGATACTGGCCCTGTATTTACTTGGTATCGGATCAATGCCAAATCTTGTAGAATCGCACACCACTAGCAGGTTGTCTCACGACTTCTCCTGCAGATCCGCTGGGACTATACTTAAAACATGCTGTCAATCAAAAAGTGGTTCCGTCCTTTAGACAGTTCCTCCAATCATCATGCAGCAGCCCAGCGTCCTGCCACGCCCACTGCTACATTCACTCCCAGAGACGCTGAGCTTCCCTGGAAGTGACGATTTTGCTGCATTTATCCAATCACTGTCCAGCTTTTCTGCAGTGAAAAAAGCTCTTCTGTGCCCGTCCATAGGGGTCCAGTGAAGCTGCGCTTCAGGAGGGTTTAAAGCACTGAGCTACACGGAAATGTATGAGAAGAAAATCGCGTCAAACAATCTACAATTAATAGCTGCTTCTGAACGAGCTCGTTGAGAAGTTGAACTCGATCTAAAAGCAATATAAATACTACATATTTGAGCATGTATTTTCTGACATATTAGTGGAAGCGGAGTTTCCCTTGCAGTCTTAGAGCAGTCGCCACTGGTTATAATGTGGTTGAAAAGAAACTGAACATTTTTATTTCTAATGTATTTTCTAAAGTAAAGATTTTAGGTTCAAAAACACTTTTAGGTTGATATTTACCCAAACAGTTATTTTTTTAGTGCTTTAATAATATTTGCCCTAAACAATAGGAAAGAATAGTCTTATAAATAAGACTAATTAACTAATTTACTGAAACCTTGTGTGTGTATGTGAAAACATGTACAAACTTGATATATGAACAAAATAGCATGTGCACGCTTTGAGTGATTAATGAATATGCAGGCAAAATACAGGGCGCTGTCAGCGCAAATAGCACCTGCTGTGTGATTTCCTAAGCCTGAAAATCATTCTGAGAATGTTATGAATGCCTGTGTAAATAAGTACCAGGTACAACCAGTTGCAATTCTGTTGCGCATTTTCCAGGAACTGAATTTTCACTGTTAAGCCTTATTTTGTGACTTTTTTTTGTTATGAAATATGTAGTTCATATAAGGCTTCCCGCTAATGTTCGTACTTGTCTACACACAGATTAATATGTGCTCTATCAGGAAAGAAAGAAGGAGAGAGGAAAAAAAAGAAACAAAAAGTTGATATGGTGGTGGAGTCAAGTAAAAGTCAGTCTCAGGACAACTAAAACATCTGTAAACCTGTAAAAAAATCATGAAAATGGTAATAAGTTAATCAAACAGTTTTGAAAAGTAGCCTAAAAGTTAAAAAATCAAGAAACTATCCTAAGCCTTGAATTCCGAAATTTTACATGCCAGCAGGTAATGTTAAAAAACTATAAATAAATAAATAAAAAACTTGTTATGGAGGGACATAAAATAACACATTTGTTTTTACTTATGTGATTCATTTAGTAGGAACACATTAATATGTTTGCTAGTTGTAAGGGACCTGCCTGCGGGCTCGTTCTACACCAGCCCCTCAAGGGAGACTCAGGACTGGCGCTGCCAAGGGAAGGCACAGGGCACCTCCACCCTCGCAACCAGCATCACTGCCGGCACCTGTGAACCCCCCTTTATAAGCAGGGCTCGCGAACACCCACATGGTGAGGTCTTTGTGTTGGTTGTGTTGCTCTAAGTACTCTGACTAAGCAATTTACAGTATTGGAGCTTTCAAGCTCTTCTGTTCCTGCGGTGTTCTTGTGTTCCACCACCTCACGCTAAGGCCTTCAGCTTCCAAGCTCTTCTCTCTCCCGGCACGTTTGGGAGTTCAATCATCCAACGCCCAACAGAAATAAAGAGAGAGAGAGAAAAACGAAATAATTTCTCGGAGCTTCCACACTCCCCACTTCTCTCTCTTCTCAGGGTTTATCTTTCCATTCGAGGGACTCTATCTGTCCACCCCATTCTGGACTCGCCAGTCTGTTTGACCCTGCCATTCGTAACACTAATATAAAGTTGCATATTACATGCCTAATTCATAATTTTTATTTGTTGATCACCTCATTTGGTATTAATACTGGTGTTCCACCAGGAAATAACCAGCTGCGAGCCACAAAAGGGAGTATTTTGTACGTGTTGCATGCAGGTCAACTCGAAGCTGTAATAGACTGGAAACTTTGAGAGCAGGGACTGTACACCCCTTCTGCTCTCATTCGCAGAACACTCAATAGTGGCACAGGTATAAACAGCTTCCTAGAAAACACAAGAGAGCTTTGGAAGTGGCAGTGGTGCAGAAATACAGTGGTTCTCACTTCTGATCTAAAAAGTCCTTCATTTGCCTCAGTTCTTGTGTATTGTGAAACAAAGCAAAATGACACTGATGTGGCTTCCCCTTAACCCCTTCTTCAGTTTGTTCATGGTGGCTACAGCTTATTTATATCACTCCTTTTCCTGCAGACGTGTTGCATACCATCATTTGTATCATGGAATCAGGGTCAATGAACAAACTAAACTAAGTTACAGTCCTCCATCCCATAGATGATTCGTTCTGATTTCATTACCGTTCTACAGAACTGATTTTTTTTGTCGAAGGTTTATTAAATGCTTGTTTTTTTGTTTGTTCTTTCTGTGTGTTACTTTTTGAAAAATTATCTCAATGTTTTGTGCATTTTTGTGTATTTATACTACATACTTATTTTTATCATACTGTTTATATTATACTGCCTATTTGAATGAACTGAACTACACATGCAGTCCAGTGTGGCAAACACACAGAAATTAGTTTTGTTTGAGATTGAGGCCTGAGTGTCTCATCCTGCTACAGTACATTTACGTATCTGTATTATCTAGCTTTTGGTGAATACCTGTTAGGGATCCGTCAGTGTCTATGAGAACCACCTCATGTTCCCATCTGAAAGCAGCTTTATTGGGCGTCTGGTAAAACTGGATTCCGCTGAATTTGGCGCTCCAGCCTCCACAGAAAAAATGGCAGGTCCCAACTATCTCAGCCACCCCAACGGCAGCACAAGAAGGTCGGTCGAAGTTCATGAACTTGGTGTTGAGGACGCTCATACCATCTTCCAGTGGAAGAACGACCCCTCTGGCAGTGCAGTAGCTGTTGCCCAGGCCCAGCTCATCCACATGGCCCACCAAGGTGCTGTTGACCAGAGCTGCACCCCCTGTCAGCCCCCAGCCACTCACATATTGCTGGATGATGCGCTTGGACTCCACACCAGCCAGTTCATTGTTCACCATGAGGAACTCGCTGAACTGCACAGCTCCAACGTTCACCCACTCTGCTCCCTTCTGGTTGTTCCAGGCGGTGAGTTTGCGGAACACAGCTGGCTGGGGTGTGGAGGAATAACAGAAGCCCTTCTGTACTGGGAAGTATTCCTGGAAGGTCCACAATCCGAACCAGCCATGCGAGTGCGCGGAGTTGTTGTAGAACTCGCCCAGAGGCACCAACTTCTGGCAGATGCTTCCGTCATAAGATGGACCCTCTGGGTGGTCACGCATCCGGTACCAGTAACCAAAGTGAGTTCCTCCAGCGGCAGCATTATGCCTGATGATGTTGTTGGGATTGGTGACCCAGTAGGCAGCCGGCGTCACATCATCATTCAGCAAGCTGGTGCTCTGCTTCACGAATACAGCCAGGTTGTACTGCAAGATGTTACCTGTCTCAATGCCATCCTCGATAAAGAAGGCTCCTCCCATGATGTTGTAGATGATGTTGCGCTCCACCAGCAAATGATGCGTGTTGTGGATGGTGACAGCACGGTTGTAGGTCTGGTGGATGGCACAGCCACGAACATATGACTTGAACTTAATATCACCCATTAGGTGCCAGTGGATGGGGTAGCGACCCAGGCGGAATGCCTGACCAGCATTGAAAATCTAGCCAAGGACACAAAGTGCAGCAAATACATTAGTCAGCACGTTAAATCAATCAAAATTCTTTTAATTCAGTAAGTTATTAAAAAAAAATTTCTATTGGTGATGAAAAGGTCTTCAGGACCCTCATACAGTGGCAAGAAAAAGTATGTGAACCTTTTGGAATTTCATAGTTTTCTGCATCAATTTGTCATAAAATGTCATCTGATCTTCATCTAAGTCAAGGGCATTGACAAATACAATGCGCCTAAAATAATAACACAAAAAAAATCTGATCTTTCAAGTATTTATTGAGGACAACCATAAAAACTCATAGTGCTAGTGGAAAAAGTATGTAAACCCTTGGAATTAATAACTGGTTGACCCCCGCCTTGGCAGCAATAACCTCAACTAGTCGCTTCCTGTAGCTGTGCATCAGACCTGCACATCGTTCAGGAGGAATTTTAGCCCATTCTTCCTGGCAGAACTGCTTTAGCTCTGTCATATTCTTTGGACGTTTCATGTGTATGGCTCTCTTCCATAGCATCTCGATTGGGTTGAGGTCTCGGCTCTGACTTGGCTACTCCAAAAGGTGGATTTTGTTTTTCTGAAGCCATTCTGTTGTGGACTTGCGCCAGTGTTTTCGGTCATTGTCCTCTTGCATCACCTTCCTCAAACTTCTACAGAGTTTCAGCTGGCGTACAGACAGTCTCACATTATCCTGAAGAATTTTTTGATACACTTGGGAATTCATCTTCCCCTCAATGAATGCAAGCTGGCCAGGCCCTGATGCAGCAAAGCAGGCCCAAACCATGATGGTCCTCCTCCATACTTTATGGTTGGGTTGATGTTTTCATGACGATATGCAGTGCCCTTTTTACGCCAGATGTAGTGTTGTGTTTTCTTTCCAAATAGTTCAATCGTAGTTTATTCAGGCCACAAAACATTTTGCCAGTCCCGCTGTGGAGTGTCAAAGTGCCCTATCACAAACTTCAGGCGTGCAGCAAGGTCCTTATTAGTAAGCAGCGGCTTCCTTCGTGGTGTCCTGCCATAGACACCCTGCTTGTTCAATGTTTCACGTACTGTAGACACGCGGCATTGTTTCTTTACCTTATTGATGAGCCTTCGTTGTGCTCTTGGGGTCACTTTGCCTGGGCGCCCACTTCTTGGTAGAGTAGGAACAGTCTCAAAGTGTCTCCATTTGTAGATCGTTTGCTGTAAACTGGTGAATTTCTAACGTCTCTGAAATCACTTTATAACCTTTTCCAGCTTTGTGTAAATCAACAATTCTTGATCGTAGATCCTCTGAAAGCTTTTTTTGGCGAGGCATGGCTCACATAAGCGTATTCTTCTTGTGCAGAGCAAACTCCAAAAGTTTGAGTGGTTTATATCAGTCAGAGCAGCTCTAGTCAACACCTCCAAACTCATTTTCTTAACAAGACTCCAGGTATGCTAACACCTGACTCCAGTTAGCTTTTTTGAGGTCATTAACTCGAGGGTTCACATACTTTTTCCACTAGCACTGTGAGTTTTTTATGGTTGTTCTCAATAAAGATATGAAAGATCAGGATTTCCTTGTGTTATTATTTTCGGCACATTATATCTGTCAATAACCACGACTTAGATGAAGATCAGATCACATTTTATGACAAATTAATGCAGATAACCATGAAAGTCCAAAAGGTTCACATACTTTTTCTTGCCACTGTATGTGTCCAAACTTCCATTCCTTACTCTCAAAACTACAGAACCTGGATCAGTTGAATAATGAAGATAAGATTAAGATAACTAAATATCATGCCTACAGTTTAGGGGGGTAAGGTATTTTTAAGAGAATCATTTAATTGCACCACTACTTCAGATGTGTTTATAACCTCTAATAGATGTTGTTACCTCAACATATTCGATTCTGCCAATGGCCAGATTTTCATTAGGTCGAGGTGCATGGAACATAATGCAGCCTCCAAACTGGTCACTTCCAACTTCTTCTCCAAATCTTCCTTGGAAGCAAGTCTGGGTGGCAAACTCCCCTGTGGATATAAATAGTCACTCCCTAACACTGTTTCAGGTCAAGTAGGTTTATTGTTATTTCAGCAATATTAACAGTAGACAGTGGAATGAAACTGTTCCTCCAGGACCATGGAGCAACACAAGAACAAAAACAGAACACTGCAAGAATATGTAAGTTCAGACAGGCCAAAATACACAGAAGGCAAAGACAGCAGAAGAGAGAGTGCAAGAAAAACACAAGAGCAACAAAACAACAGGACAAGACAACATATAGTGTAGTCGACAAAAGCAGCTACAGTACAGTTTTGAATGAACTGATTTGAATGAATTAATTATGACAGATAATGTGTTATAGCAGCAGAGTCGTTAAGTGTGCCAAAATGCAAAAATATATTGGAAGACAGGAATAAATAATAAATAATGTGCAGCATTTAATAAATAAAGGGGTATTTACAGTGGCAGTTGGGGCGTAAATTATTTGTTTGTTTAGCAAACTTGCAATTGGCTGGCAGAAATGACCAAACTATAAAAAAATCTGTTCCTACCTGTATTAAAACCATCAGGGCAAGCCTGGATTAGGTCACTCCACTCTTGGTTGACGGATCCGCGGACGACGATGTTCCTGGTGAGCACACCCACTTCCGCCCTCGCCTCAAACACAGATCCATCGGGGAGTGTGACGGACACCCCCAGGTGAGGGTATTTCAGAGGCTCAGTCAGGGTCAGGGTCCTGCCATCGGCTGACACGGCTGCAATTATTTTGACCTCATTCTCTATCTGGCTGTGCCTGCAAAGAAAGTTTATCTTGAGATCTGTAAGCCACACAAAAAACAGGAACGGCCCATTTCCACAGCCTTAGACATGTATCAGTTTACAAGAGGTGGAAATTGTGAGACATTCTATAATATAGAGTTTGTGTGTGTGTGTAATGGTTCTATACCTTTGCCCTGTGGAGGCGATGACAATTTCATCTCCAACTCTCCAGGTGACAGAGTCCATCAGGATGAGTGTGTTGGACCCGGCAGTGGCATTTTGGGCAAGGCGGGTCCAAGGGACAGGGATTGGGATACCTAGGCAAGAATATTTAAAATAGATTACAGACCCTTGGGTGAAAGTCTAAGGCTTTCATATATATTATACAATTTTATAATCATATAATTTTATTTTATTATATTATGTTTTAAATACTTCGCTGCACTAAAGTTCCTTGTTCTTTATTTCCGTTGTTATTGTTCTCGACGAGGTGTGCTTCTAACAAGAACTGAATAAATTAAACACTGATTGACAGGCATACCGTGCAGGTCCAGTACTCCCTCTCTGATGCCCAGGGTTTTGGCTCCATAAACAGGGATTTCTGGAGAACGCAGGTGACCATGCAGTGTGATGATGGCCTTGTGCTGGAAAGGTTTGTCCTCTGTTCCAATCTCAAGAGCTCCGCCATCCGTGATTAGAATGTTCTCGGCCTGAAGCTCGATATCCGCCTCGTCAAAGACCAGCTTTCCACCTGAAAAGAAAAAACACAAGAAAATAGAAAGCATGAGCAGGAGATATGGCTTAACACTAGAAATATGCTTTTTAA
This sequence comes from Brycinus macrolepidotus, assembly GCA_037974445.1. Taxonomy (NCBI): domain Eukaryota; kingdom Metazoa; phylum Chordata; class Actinopteri; order Characiformes; family Alestidae; genus Brycinus; species Brycinus macrolepidotus. The sequence goes on along the minus strand of JBBPCZ010145984.1, from coordinate 6,732 downwards.
GGCCATGTGAATTGCATTAAATTATGTTACATTTTGATGCGCTTTTATATTATTCAACTAGGACAATGTCAGCATAGACCACTGATATGCAAGGGGCTGTCATACTGACTGACTGCTTCTCAACCAGTTCTACCCTGGGTTTTTAAATCTTCAATAATTATTGCAGTGTATAGTAAATTAGCAGTAAATCACAGTGCAGAGGTTAAAAGCTAGCTTTGTCAAAATTATATGGAAATTATTATTCTGGGAAGTTTGCCAAGTCGCAGTGTTTCACAGCAGTGGTGACAAAAAACAGATGTTTAAGGAGTTAATGCTCCTTTTTGTGATAAAGTACTTTCACAGAGAGATAATATGATTATGAAAATGCTTCTTGATGAGTCATTGTTGTACAATAGTTCTGAGAATGTACAACCCCAAATCAGATGAACCAAAGATGTTTTATCTGGCCAACTTAATTTTATTTGTTAATATACTTCCATTCCTGCATTTCAGGCTTCAAACACATTCCAAAAAGAGTTGGCATGTGGGCAATTTAGGGGTAGTCAAACAGATGATGTCAAGAGGTGATCATGATTTGGTATAAAAGCAGCATCAACGAAAGGCGGAACCTTTGGGGAGCAAAGATGGGCAGAGGATCTCCAGTTTGTCAACAAATGCATGACAAAATTATTGTTCCTAAAAACAATGTTCCTCTGTCACGGCTGTGGCCCACCCCCAGCCATCCGAATTGCCAGAGTACTGAGATGGGGATCTTTGCCCTTCGCCTTTTTTTTTTTTTTTTGATATTTTGCCTTGTAGACATCATAGCCCCTGCTTCCTATCACCACCACTGTGCAGAAATCCAAGTCTCTGAGTTTCCCAGCAATTGATCATTTTACATCATAACACTCTGAATGACTTTGTTCACAACCCAACAGTTTAATTATGTAGAAAACACAGTGCAACTGAAGGGACAGTCCCCCTGGAGCACCTGAGGGTTAAGGGTCTTGCTCAAGGACACAATGGTAGAAAGTGGCTGCCTGAACCTGCAACTTTGTGGTCATCGGGTTCACAGGCAAATGTTTTACCCACTAGGATACTACTCCCCTTTAATAAACTATCATAGCACATTTTGACATCCCCGAACAGTACCTTGGATGAGAAGCATCTTCAACACTGGAGTACTGACGTCCAGAAGGATAGTCTGTCCTTTAGTGATGACAGCGAATGTGCTCTGCTCAGGGGGTGATTCACCTCCCCAAGTATAGCGGGATGACCACACATCAATGTACTGGAAGTCAGCTTTACCCTGGAACATTCAGGCAGAGACAACAATTAGCAGGAGTAACATTCATTTTGTCAGAATGAACTACTAGAAGAAATGTAAGTTTACCATCTGGGCAATTCCTCTGTCTCCAACTTGCAACCGGACCTTGGTTTGTTGGGTCTTGGGCTGAGCGTTGGTCACACAGATGACTTGTGTGTCATTGGTTGACTGAACATCGCAGACTGACCCTGCGATCGTCACGTTAACGTTCCCACCACTGTTTGTGCCACATGGCAGGAAACAGAGACATGTATATGTTAATGCAGCTCTGAACATGGCTAATGCTTCAGAATATCAGTGGTACAATAATCTTCAGATAGACAGTGTTACTAAACTTGAGGGGATTATTTTGAGTAGCTGTAGTGGTTATTTTTTAATGTAGCACTATTCAAGTTTGTGGAATTGAAGACCTCTCTGGTAAAAATATGTAATTGCAGGAATGATGTTTGCAGTGTCAGTTTTAATTTCAGTGTGGCACCTGGTGTTTCTGTTTTAAAGTATCTTCACCAAATCAGCAAATCTACACTATATTTTTAAAGGTTTGTGGATAACTACTGATCTCAGTTTTTTCTGAAATCAAGATTATTGACATGGAATTTGTTCCCTCTGTGTTGCAGTGGCTGCCTCTACTGTTCTGATGACGCTTTAAGCCAAGTCCTGGACTTCCCCGTTCAATTGAGAATTTTCATTCAAAATGCTATGTAGTTTGAGACTAGGCTTAACCCTTGTCTGGGAAACTGCCCCTAAATGTTGAAACATTGCTGTAAGGATGTGTGTTTTTCTGTGGAGTGTATACAAGTGGTGTGTGTTTATGTGTGTAGGAGGGGTCCCCCCACAGCAGTGATAATATCAAACCTGAAACCAGAGCCAGTGATGGTGAGTACAGTGCCTCCGGCCGTTCCTCCCCTGCGTGGCGACACATCTGTGATGACGGGAGTCAGGCTGGATTTATACGTGTAGCCATTTGTAATGTTCGCTGACTTGTTGGCATTCAGTACCATCACCATGCAGACCTGCTGCGCTTGAGTTCCTGCCACAAAGGAGATCATAGATGTTTGCATGCATGTAAACAGACATTATCTCAGTGCTATTTTTTGTCTTTGTAAGGCTTTGATCTTCTTCAGAATAGCCTTCTATCTCTTGTGACACTGGAGACATTCCTGACATGTTTTACTGTCATCAGAGAGGATTCTGATGATGGAAAAAAAACTGCATGTGATGATGGACAGGGTTTGTAGCTGAACCTGCATGAACATGCAGTTCTCCTGATCTTGAAGATACATACCATTGTATGGTGGAACTTCACAGTACAGAGTGGTAGAACTGGACATGTTTCTGTTGACACTGCATTCCGCACTGCAGATTAAAACTTTGGAAGAGTTCGGGTCAAACCCAGTGCCTTGGACCGCCACCACTGCACCTCCAGCGTAGCTTCCTAGAGCAAAGCAAAGGTGCACAGTAATGCACAGCTCTACTGACTTCACACATACACTGAATAAAACCATTTTTGGTAAGTGAAAATATCATAAAGTTAGTCAACATGTCTATTATTTTTAATTATGAGATGGTGAAAATAATTACATTATTCCACCTATTTTAAGCAGTTTCATTGTGTGAAATGGTCTAATTAAATTTTATTATATTTATTAGATTATTTTACTTCCTACAACCATTACTTATAAAGTAAAAACTATCATAGATTGAACAAACAAAACAAGTTGAATAATCTTACAGTATAATAGTATTATATTACATATAATAATATTCTTACAGTAATATCATAATGACAAATACTGGAAATATGTATTATAATTAAGATCATAGAAAAATGTGTGTTGTGGGAGATGACATGACTTAGCTAAAGAAATGTAAGAAAATTTTGCAAAACATTTACACTATTTTATGTAAATATTTTCCGTCATATAAGCAGACACACTTGTCTGCAGCCATTCGCAACTGTAGGTGAATTTAACTTCACCTTGCCCAAGCACACTCCTATTGATATAACAGTGGCACTTCTGCCTGGACGGGGAATCCTCCAATCTTTTGATAAGACTATTTCACAGGCATTAAATGATATGAGGTGAAATGTGTGAGGTGGTGGTGTTGTGCATTATGCTGCATTTTAGTTTAAATGTGTGTGTAGGCTAAAACTGTGTTATCAATTTTGTAATTATGGGCTATAAATACTACTAGATTTTGCTACTGGAAGTAAAACGTGTGATTTGCATGAAATTTACTGTACTGAATCCAAAAATTCTTTATCACGTCCAGATTTTAAGTTATAGGCATAATATTGTTTTGATACAATTTGGTATTTTGATACACACCAACAGAATAAAAGCTGTTTCTGTCTTGTGTATGTTTGCTACTGCCTCGTTTGAAATACGTTTCCTGGTTGAATTCAGTGCTCTGAGAGATTATAATCAACTAATCAAAATAAGCAATCAATAAACAAATATATGCAGTATTGTGCAAAAGTTTCCTTATATTTTGCTTTGAATCACCTTGTTGGTGTCAAACTGTCTTATCTTTGGCATACTGATTAGATTTAATTAAAGAGATGGGAACAAATGTTTTACTGTAAACAGCAAAAACAGCAAAACGGGTCTTCATAAGGGATAAGTAAGGTGGCCCCTTATAGTCACGTGTGAACACAACACAGCACACAGTGTGAAATTCTTTCTCTGCATTTAACCCATTCACCAAGTGAAGCAGTGGGCTGCCACCAATGAGGGGCGCCCAGGGAGCAGTGTGTGGAGACGGTCCCTTGCTCAAGGGTACCTCAGTGATGACACTAGCAGTGCTGGGATTCGAACCCACAAACTTCTAATTGCACAAACTCCCTAACCACTAGGCCACCAGCTGCCCTAAGCAATACTCCTGATGTGGGATAAGCTTCAATCACCTTCGTTAGGTGTGACCTGGGTCAGCTGAAGCACGTAGGTGAAGTATGACTGGGTTTGAGCACGACCCTTGACCTGGTGGATGAGAGTGACTGGGAAAGTTCCTCCTGCATGTTCACCCACAGTGCACTGGACCGCTGTGTCTGTAATGGAGGACATGTTGCACAGCACTCCATCTATGTTCACAGATACGAGGCTGGCGTCCGTGCCAAAACCAGAGCCTGAGATGGTGATGAGTGTACCGCTGACGCCTGTGATGGGTGAAAAGAACACATTTCTTTTACATATATAAAATCATCCTAATATGATGCTACTACTCTACAATTGTCATGTTTCAAATATTTTGTTAAAAGCTGTGAAAAATGTTTTTAAGATGTGCCTAGAATAATGAACGGCGCTGTAGATCATTCTAAAGAATCAACAAACAAATCTGATAATATCAATACCTAAAATCTTCTCATATGCAAATGTTTGAGCCAATCCCTGGTTCAGTTATATATTTTGTTGATTTTTTGAATGAAAATAAGTGTAAAGAACAAGTTTAAATATGGTATTTTACATTTCTGTGAACAATTTCTATTTATTTATTTGACACGATGGAAAAAACAATACAGCACACAAATAGAAAATGTGCTGTAAACTCAACAAAACACGCCAGTTGACCACACACGACTATTTCAAAAGTAATGTCGCCAAGTCTCATGTTTTATGGTGGTTATTCTAAATGGATAGTAACAATATATTATTCATAAATTTATAATGCTTTCTTGATCACAAAACTTGATATATTAAATAAAACATCTAAAATATACTCAAATCAAGTTTATAATGTTTTTATAAAGTATTATAAATCTTTCTTATCTAACAAGCGTGTAAATCATCCAACACACCTGTTGTCGGGCTGATGCTGGTGATCTGAGGCGTTTGTTCACGAGAGTAGTTGAAGCTCAGCGGTGGGTAACTCACACTGGAAACCTTAATATTCACCTGCACCAGTTTTTCGGTGCTGGCTGGTGTTAGACACTGTACTGTGCTTGGGGTTACCTGCACTATGGAGCAGACATAGGGTCCCAGCATTACACTGGTGTTTCCTGCCACAAAGCCGTTTCCAGTGATTATCAGTAGAGTTCCCCCTGCCAGGCTGCCTGAGGTGGGCTGCAGACTGGCGAGTGGTACACTGGTCAGCGTGGCGCTTCCGGACGCCAGTCCTTTGCTCCTGACCACCACCCGCAGGTTATGTGGACCTGCGGGCAAGGCTCCGACTGACAGCGTGATGTTACTGTCTGTGACCCCTGTGACCTCCAGGTTGATGCTATCTGCAAACACACTAAGGTCGGCAGGATCGTTACTGAAGTTGCTGCCAGATATGACAACGGTTGTGAGGTTTCCACTAACAGAGCTGGGAGTAACGGAAGAAACTTGGGGAACCAAGGCTGTGGAATATTTGTAAGAACAGTCAGCGCTGCAGGTTGAGCTGACAAGACCAACGCTAACTAAGACACCTCCAGTGTGAGGCCAAGATGGAGACGTGTCACACACAACTTGAGTGTAGTTACTGGATACCACAGTGCATGGAACGCCGCCCACCAGGACCATCCCACCAGTCAGACCCGAGCCAGAGATGAGGAGGCGTGTGAAGCCAGTTGTGCTGCCCACTGAGGGTGAAATGGAGTCCACCACAGGCAGAACCACCAGGCGTCGGCTGGACTCGCTGAACATGGTGAATATAGCAGCTCCCAAGTTGTTGACACGGACCTGGGCAACCAAAGGGACGCCGACCGGCAGTCCGCTGTCAGGGCTGAGGAGGCATGAGATCTCAGTGGAGGTGCTACTGGTCACATGACAAGAAGTGTTTCCAATTGTGACCTGTAGTGACATATGAAACAAAGATGTTTATCAGGGTGAGGAATAAGGTTGAGTAACTACATACTGGTTTCAAATATGAGTGAAAAAGGCACCAGTTGAAGAACTGTAACTGACATGTTGAAACAAACCCAGCAAACTAAATGTAGGACATCCACTGGAAAGTTCTTCTACACTATTCTATTCAAAGAGTGATACAAATCATTCTTGATTAAATGAGAGTGTGATATGTTTGTAACAGTGTTTACAATGATCTCCGGCTTGCTACAATACATGTTGCAAGCTTTCTTATGTAAGAATTTAGTAAATGACCGTTATTATGTGTACATACAGCTCCAGAAAAAAATAAGAGACCACTGCAATTTATTTTTAAATCAGCACCTCTATGAGTATGACAACCATTCCATGCCAGTGTCTGTTAAATTGCTACACAAGCACCTCATTCTGCTCTATGAGGTAGTGATTAGGTGATCACCTGAATCAAATCTTATTTAATGAGGAAAAGTATCAAAAAACACTGCTCTAATCAACACTCTCCTCCTGCAATGTGATCAGTTGGATGGCAAAACACTACTAGAAATACATCAAAGGTAATTATTGCCATTTTGTTTAAGAGTGAACAAGAGATTTGTTTTCTTTGAATTATTCAAGTTCTGT
>JBBPCZ010145967.1:8426-19519 GCA_037974445.1 Brycinus macrolepidotus | reverse complement strand
TATATATTATACCATTATCAATATAATAATCACTGTATCACTGTCATTTTATCATAAATTCTTATAATCCATATTTAGTTTACTCTTAGTAATCAATAGTCATTACTTTTTACTTTAGTAAATCTAAATCTAATTTAGTTCATATATATATATATATATATATATATCACAGTTATATATACTTGCAAATCTGCAATATGCATATTCAATAAGATATTTAAAAAATTAGTTTTTTTTGTCAACTCCTAGTGGTCGTAGCTTTTCGAAAACTCTGCAACTGTTAGAACCAGAAGTGAACACATTTCTTACTTGTTTCTCAGCATTTGTAAAACACATTTGTTGACAGTATGTTGGAAAGGATCTGACTCTTACAAATGCGGCATCAGTGTGGTCGGCGTAGTAGGTATGATTTGAATTTGCTCTCCCATCACACAGCACTGGTATCTGCCATCTGGCCCCATTCTGTCACCCCTACTACTAGACTAGTGCAGCATAATACCCTCTTTTTGAACTGAATCAGCTATGTTTGTGTACTCCATCACAAGCAACAAAGACTCTAAACAATGGTTTTTACCATATGAAGATGCAAAGAATGCAATATAAATAATGGCCAGGTGTGTCCTGTTTCCATACAGGGTACAGCACAACAAATCCTCTAAAAAAAAGTAAGCAAGAACAAGTGGGTGGAGCATATAATTAAATTCTTTTCTTGTTTAGCCATTCATAGAGTTATTAATTTCATGACATCAGTTATGTACAGAATTACATTTACATTCAGTTTACAATACAAACATTAGTGTGGGAGGCATTCATAATGCTACATAAAATACATAAGCGTGTTATGACAACTAACATTAACTTATACAGACATTTATAAAGGCTTGTTCCAGTATGCCTCCACTATCTGGGGTAAAACTGGTTAAAGTAGCCTTTATGACAAGCGATGCTTTTCTGAATAATCCTTATCCATACTGACATAATATTATAATCCATATTAACATAAGGCTATATCAGCTGTCATAAAGTACTTTTATAGGTTTCATATAGCTTTATGAATCTTGGTCTTTTCTAAACTGTTCTATGTCAGAATATAACAAATACATGGAAAATGTTTTTATCCTTCTGCAAAGAAACATATTTGTTCATATGTACGAATCAAATAACTTTTAATCAAATGCCAATTAAAACAAGGCATCTTTTATCACAAATGTGACACTGATTGAACATTTGGAGACTGCACTGTTGACAGAATTTCTCTGTTTATTTGAGAGGGAAATCATTAATAGCAAATTAGACAAAGCTTTGTTATCGTCAGTGATAACAGTGACTTCTAAGGGCTAACTACTGCTTTGTGCATTTATATTATTGCCGCAGTGATTGAAGGCTGCCTCATCTTGTCTGTTTGACTGAGGCTAGTGTCAATACCCAACCGAATAGGAGGGAAAGAGAGGCCCAAACACTGATCAAATATGTATAGTTGAGTGTGGTTGGCTTCCCATTAAATCAGCCTAATGTGGGCACGCATGATTGACAAATCGCGATGAGATCACGCCCCTGGCATGGGGAGGCTCAGTGGCACTAACAACATCGTGCCGCATGACAGCAGCTGTCTGCTGTGCCCACCAGCCTGAGTGATGAGAGAGGGAGCGGCAGGGAGCCCCACCACAGTGCATACAGTCATACTGGTGCTCTTCAAAGAGTATGGTGCCGGGAAGATCGCCCACTGATACAATAGAGCGTGCTCTCGCCGTGCCAACCATGTGAGAGATCACAAAAAGCTGTCTGTAATGGGGGAGGAATTGCTTAAAGTATTGGCACATCTCCGCCAAGGAGTGTCAGAAATCGGTCGTGGCCCAGAGGACTGGAGGGAATGCTCATTAGGAGCTATTGTTGTTTACAAGTCTGGTGGACATTCTTTTTTAAGCCTCTACAAACATCTTGAATCTGTTACTTTAGTGCCGAGACATTGCAAGGCAACATGACTGCTCTGACTTCAAAAGGTATTAAAGAAAATTCACAAAAAAAAAAAAAATGCTAATGTTGCTAACGGTGAATGAAAATGAGACGCCAGTTAACAGTAACTGAATGTAACTGGTGGCTACCAGCTTCCATTTGTTGTTGTTTCTTGTTCTTGTTATTGTTACTAGAGCTTGTAGCTCTGAATTTCCAACCTCTGACTGGATAATATAAATATATATATATAAAAAAACACCCCTGAACTGGGAATTCACTGGGTTTTCAATTACAAATTCAGCATGTTATGTCAAATCAACATGTTGGCTCAAACAGTGAATGGCAAAAGAGCACACTTTATTCATTTGAATGAGTTTATGAGATTTGTTTCAAATCAATCAATACGCAGATGCTGTATTTTGTTAAATTTAACCTTGACCAAAAAGTTGCCTCTTTTGAGAAGGTAAAGATATTATGAATATACACATTATCACTTATATCACTAACATTATTGCTTTTTGGTAACAATGCCAGGTGTGGAAGTCAAAAATTACGTAACTCTGAACTCATGTCAAAGGTACCACTAGCCATGTTAGGAGGTTTGGTTGAGCTGTTCTGTTAATGACTGGCCAAAACTTTAATGCCTTTTAAAATTGCTATGAAAGAATAAAACTGAATAAGCACCAGTTAGCATTATGAAATAAAAGTCATGCTAATTGTTTACCATATAGAATGTTTGGTTGGGCTGTTCCTTTAATGAGTGTTTTTTTTTTTTCAGTTTGTTTTTTTTTTCTGTTTCTTGCATGCATGGCAATGATTCTTTCCAAAGGTCAAACACACACTGCTAAACAAAAATAAAATAAAATAAATCACGTAATATGTATATTAGGTTTCTGGCAGGCTACCAGTGAAGCACTCTAAATATTCAACAACAATTCTACCACAATGCTAGAGCATTAAAATCACAGCAACTACTTCAAACAAAGTGTCTGGTAAATCCTTGTATATCTACATACTGGATATGTGCTAGGTAAAGAAAACATAATGTGTACAAGCATAGTAAATTAGATATAGCCTTATAATGACATTGAATACAGTAATCACTTCGTGTTGATTTACCTGAACTATGGTCCCAGCAATGCAGATATGGTTTCTATAGCTTCACCCACATCACCAGCCTACTGTCTGACTTCACCTCCTACATCAAGACCATCAGAGGCATAATGGTGTACTCTATGGTTGCTATCTTCTTTATATGTTGTGAAACATTGTCTTTAGTATTTCACTTCTGTAGGTACTTCATATAATTAAGGTACTGTAATTTTCAGCAGGAACTTACTGTAAATTATACAGTAGATTGTTAAAAATGGACATCAGCACTCAGGATTCATAACAGATTAAAATAACATACTGTCACTTAGCGAAAACAGTATGTTACTGTAAAAACTATTGGAATTTACTGTAAAAGTCCAACACATGTTCAAAGTTCACAGAAATACTGTCACTCAAAGAGGCAACACGTTTGTCTCCCACAGAAAAACTTTCAACAAAATCAACCCAACGAGAGTTTTCAAATGAGTCCAAGGTCAAGGTTCTCACACTATTCCAAGTGGTTCAGAAGTTTCAGAAAGGCTGAGAGAGAATGAAGTAATGGTTTGTTAAGTCAGTCCAATCCCAGTTGTAAGGAACTCACTAGCTATTGACCTTGGGAGGTCATGCTATGTGGACCATGTCTAATAAAGGGCTCTTTTGGTTCATCACCCCTGCTTCGCTGATGAGAAATCTAAAAAAAATATGTTCTCAAAGAAACTGACTGTACACCTGGCGATAGGTGAGGACCGAAGTTTTTGTTAAGGGTAACAGTGGATAGAGTACATACAAAGCAAAAAGCAGACAGCAGGGACCTAAAATGTTTACATTTCCATATGTCTAAAGGCAGGATTTCCCATTAGACTATGTATGATTACTTTTTCTTTTTGCTTCATATATCATACGCATGATAAAACAAGTCTGCAAATATAAGAGGGTTGACAAGACACAACAGTTTTACCCTTAAGAGGTTCTCCACAGACGCTGCATTTCAAGCACAGGTGGTGGTACAGTGTCTTTTGAAATGGAAATTACTTCACATCTCTGAAGCGGACGTGCCGAGAGCTGATGGCCCATTTCTTGAGTCATTGCTATGCCTGTTTTTGGAAGGAAAAACTCGCCCCATAGTGAAACTAATTTTTTGTTTATACGCTAAAATGTCCTTATAGATTATTAGAAACTGAAAAATCACAAAGGTTTACAGTTTGTGATACTCATATTTCCCTCATCTTCTTTATTCAGTGTCAAAACAAACATGAAACGTGTTCGGCTTTTCAACTGATGCTCATTATAATGAGCGTCAAAAGACTTCAGGTTAAGCTGACACAGTCAAGTCTCCTGCAAAAACTTGAACAAGTTTGCAGAAAAGTTTTTTTTTTTTTTTCCTTTAATGTCAGTTGGATGCTTTCAAAGCCAAAGTATGTAATGCAAAAAATAAAAAGAAAATAAAAATTATGCAGCGTTATTTACATTCAAGAGACATTTGATTTACTTAGAGGATTTGGGGGGTAACGCGCTTGGCCTGAGGCGATTGTGCCGTGTTTAAACTCTGCTTTTCCATTAATATGGTAATAGAATGTAGTGTTGGACTAGACCTCTAAGAGCCTTGCTGACAATCTAGTAGACTGAGAAATTACTGAAGAATCCACAAAAGACATCCATTCACTTGAGCACTAGCAAACCGTTAACCCTTACAAGTCTCGGGTTTTGCTGGCGATAATAAAAGCATGGGGTTATTTTGCAGTAATTATTTCTCATAATATTTCTCATATTTTACAACATTTATCATCGTAATTTGAATAAAATTGAACAGTTGTACTGGAATTACCAAACTTTCAAATCAACACCATGTTTGTGTTCGTAAAAAAGACAATAGGAAAAGAAAAAAGAGGATATTTTATCATGATTTGACTTTGATAAACAAAATGTCATTTCATGAAAAGAAAAACAAAAACAATCCTTTACTTTTGACAAGTGGGTGGAGCATAACATTTAATTCTAAGAAGTTAACAATTCTTTTCTTGTTTCGCCATTCATAGAGTTATTAATCGCATGACATCAGTTATGTACAGAATTACATTTACATTCAATTTACTTTACAAACATTAGTGTGGGTAGCATTCATAATGTTATCTGGGGTGAAAATGACTATAGTAGCCTTTATGACAAGCGATGCTTTTCTGAATAATCCTTTTGTACATATTAACATGAGGACATATCAGCTGTCATAAAGTACTTTTGTAGGTTTCATATAGTTTTACGAATCTTGATCTTCGCTAAACTGTTCTATGTCAACATATGACAAATAAATGGAACAATGTTTTTATCCTTCTGCAAAGAAACATATTTGTTCATATGTATGAATAAAATAACTTTTAATCAAATGCCAGTCAAAAAAAGGCATCTTTCATCACAAATGTGACACTGATTGGACATTTGGAGACTGCATTGTTGACAGAATTTCTCAGATTATTTGAGAGGGAAATCATTGATAGCAAATTAGATCACGCTTTGTTATCGGCAGTGATAACAGCGACTTCTAAGGGCTAACCACTGCTTGTGCATTTATTTTATTGCCGCAGTGATTGAAGGCTGCCTCATCTTGTCTGTTTGACTGAGGCTAGTGTCAATACTCAACCCAATAGGAGGGAAAGAGAGGCCCAAACACTGATCAACTATGTATAGTCGAGTGTGGTTGGCTTCCCATCAAATCAGCCTAATGTGGGCACGCATGATTGACAAATCGTGATAAGATCACACTTTTTGATGTTAAGATCAAAGTGGACTTGCAAGTCATTCTAGATTTCTAGATTTAAGTCATTAATTCATAACTCGAGTCTGACTTGAGAGACTTGAGCCAACCCATCTGTCACATAACACGAAATAGCTTTTTACTTATCATACGGTTCCTCAGAATTCCAGTCCATTGAACTGAATGGGCCATTCCAAAGTCTGGAGGTCTGATATTTCTTGATAATGAACGCTTCCGTTGGCCACAGGTTTTGGGCTTCTAACTCATTTCTTTCATATCATTCCACAAGTAGTCTGTTCACTTATCATTCAGAAAATCATACAGAAGTTCATGGTAATTTCTATTTAACAGTAGTTGTCCTTGTTATAGCAGCAATTTGGTGACACCCTGCACAATAAAATGATTGACAACATGGAAGATTTTTCCATCAATTTCAATATTTATGGAGAGTATGGGACTTCTGAGCACTCCTGGCAGGTCCAGAAAAGAAATAAAACAGGGAAACAAGCACTGAAGGAAAGTGAAATAGTCATAAAGGCTGTGTCCCAAACCACACACTTTCATATCTTTCATATCTGCACTACATTTTAAGCTGCATACTATTTAGCTTGGTAGCATACATCACTCCTGAATGAGGAAGATCAAAACAAAAGAAATGAGAATTAACATGGAACCAACACCAAAATACGGGCTACAAGAGTTTTCAAGGACTGGTTAGTGGAGAGGGAATGACTGTGAACACTAACAGTTACAGTAGTCAGTTTTGTGGTCATTTTATGGTCAGATTTATCCCTTTGCTAGCTACAGTGCCCTCCGAGCAGTTTCTACACATTCTAAAGAGTGCAGCATTTAAGTCTTCCATTGGAATGACTGTGAATACTGACCATTAAGGCTTATGTTCCCACTCGCTCCCTCCGTTCCTCCAAGGAACATCATCTGGCTCTGCCATCCATACACACAAGTCAAATCCAGTCCAGACTCTTTTCATTCGTCTTTCAGTTGTCATCTATCTTCTTGCACTGCTCCCTACTTAAAGATTTTATAACTCTCCTCTCGTTCTCACACTGGCCTGAAACTTCAGTTTTTCCTTTTAATTCGCTTTGGACAAAAGCATCTGCCAAATTAATGGAAAATTAATCTGCGTAATGTAATGGAATTACATAACAAGCTTTTTGGTCATTTTATGCACCAGTCTAGAATTTTACTGGTCAAAGTTATTATTAATCAGGCTGTGGCAGGGGTTGCAAGGGAGTACACACGCCTTGCAACCGCAACATCGAGAGTTCGAAGCCAGCTGGCGGCAGAGTTTTGGGGCAGCTGGTGGCCTGGTGGTCAGGGAGTTGCCTCGGTGACTCGAAGGTCTTGGGTTCAAATTCCAGGATTGCTAGTGGCACCACTGAGGTACCCTTGAGAAAGGTACCCTCTCCACACACTGCTCCCTGGGTCCTGCATCACTGGCTGCCCACTGCTTCACTTGGTGAATGCATTAAATGCAGAGAAAGAATTCAACATTGTTCACTGTGCTGTAGTGTGTTCATGTGTGACTATAAGGGGCCACTTTACTTCATCCCATTGCTACCTACAGTGCCCTCTGTGCTGGATTAAACCATTTCTACACTAAATTAGACATTCTGTAGAGCCCTGCGTTTAAGTTTAACAATGGTGTTTCTAAATCTGTGATCAAAAAGCTTTGCAGAAGTGGAAATGATACTAACCATCTAACGATTACACCATTTTCCCATCTCTCCTGCTGATATGAAACATATTAACCAACAAGCTGACAGATCTGCAGGTGGCCTAACACATATGCCATACTGGGAACTTTAAAGTTCTGTTTGCTAGAGGGACTATTTTTCTCGGCAGAAGCAACTAAAGAGCAATACAATTATTGTAGTGAAATATTGTGTGAAGTTCCTTTCATCATTTTGGCTGGTAACTATACAATAAGTGGCATAATGTATGGTCTAAGGTAAAGTAGATGCCTGTTTGTCATGCTGGGATTCAATAAATGCCAATGGACTATACATTACACTCTACATAAATACATACACATATTACATGCATTGTGAAGAACCAGAATTTTGGGAACTGTTTTAAAAAGTGGCCAAGCTGCCAAACCCTTGCTGGTAAAGTATCCCAATCATTAGGTCAAATGGTCAGTTCAACCTATTAAGATTTATTCATTAAGTAATAGTAAAACAGAATCTTATCTTCTGACTTCTGACTTCAGGTGTAAACTTCAAAGTTTAATTCATATCAAACTAAAATATCCTACAACACATACAAGCCCCCATCCACAACCCATTTATAAGCCTTTGTACTTCAATCCGGATGTAAATATTGAATAAGCAAACCAAACCCGTCTGGGTTCGGGAGGTTACAAATTCAGCATAAGTCATTTGAGCTTAGATATATATTCATATTTACCCATACATAGTGAATGCCTGTATGGGCATCTCACATAATCTCTATCAAATGCACTACAAAAGCACTGCACTGTATGAGCACCTGGCTTTTTGATGGTGTGATGGGAATTTGTTTTTCATTTTGCTCTATATGTGTGCTACTTTGGTTCTTAACAATCCAAAATGTCTCATTGTTTAAGTAAATGTTTGCAAACTCTTGGATTCACTGATTTATAAAGGACAGACAACATGGATTGTGTTCATTTCTGAACTACAGATCAGATGTAGTAAATTCACACTTTTCATTTAGCTTGAACTTTTGAATATTAATTCATTGATAAATATCACCAGAATGTGTGTAAACCACTCTCATCTGTGACATTACGTGCCAAAGTGAATCACGACAGAACTGACTCATTTGAGACAGGGACAGAAGCTGAAGACTTTTGACACCTCAAATTGAAAAACCAGCTTCGCAAGTGTGGCACGACAGTACAACTGATAATGTATGTCACACTCGCTGTGAAATGATCTCATGTAATAATAATATTAATAATACACTCTGTAAAGCTCTGAATACACTAAGCTCTGAGCTGATTTGGTTGTTATCTTTCTTTGGTGTCTCTACCTCATGAAACATGAGAAGGCACAAAAGTAACGCTTGTCAAGGTGTTTGACATTACATGACATCGTTATGGGATTAAAAAATGGATTTTGATCCATTTACATAACAGTGGTTCAGTGATGCAGTGGGTAGCAATGTTGCCTGGCAGCTAGAAGGTCCTAGGTTTGATTTTGGGCAGCCGAGGGTCCCTTCTAAATGACGATTGCATGGTATCTTCCAGGTTCTCCGGTTTCCTCCCACAGTCCAAAGAATTAGAGATGCAAAACTGCCCCTTGCCCCATGGCCTGGTGACCTGTCTAAGGTGTTTCTCTTTTGTCCTATAAGGACTGGGACATGCTCCAGCACCCCTTACAACCCTGGTTGAACATAAGTAGTTCAGACACTGGATGGATGAATATGTATGCTGCATTTCTATAATATAATATAAACATAAGAAATGTTTGCTGCTTTTTTATCTGTAAGATTTTGACCTTTTGGTCATTTTTTTTATTGATTCCGTCCATTCTTCTTTTAGTAAAGCTGCTAGCTCTTTATAAAGGATGGCACAGCTGTCAAAATTGGTTCAAGGCATGCACAAAAGAACCTTGGTGCAACTATTTGTTTCCTGTTGAACACTGAAGGTCACTAACATAGAAACTATTTCTGACAGCACTCTGACAGTTAAAGTGCACAATTTACTCCTCTTCCAGTTTGAAATTTAGAGTGCTTTCTTCTGTGTGCGTATTCAATAAACATGCCCATCAGAAACCTCGTGTCTGAGTTTGAATGTGGCCGAACCGTTAGCTGACCATAAATCTCAGTGTCAAGGCTCAAAACACAAAAGGATATACAGAGTAGTGGCACTTGGAAAAAAAGCCTGGGCATGGGAGCATTTGCTTTTTCTCATGTCTTGCATACTTCCGATGTTATTGGGAGCAGGAAGCAGCGAGGATTTATTGATGCGAGTCGACCTGTTTGCACCTACGGGATTTTGCATTTAGCAGATAGCTTTAGTGAGGAAAGAGGAGAGATGGAGGTAATGAAGTGGTTTCTAGTTCTTGTCTTCAGCCCACTCTGAAAAAGAAATGTGGGGGTTCTTCGCACAACGTGGTAGAAGAACTACTTAAAATCTTTCCTTGGATGATTCTCTAGGGAACAATTGTTGCAAATGAGATGCGTGAGTGTGAAGAACTCCTGCATAAAATAAAGCTTTTGGCAAGACATCTCCAACTGGTAGAGAACCTTTACATAATGCAGAGGTTCTTTAAACTTCTAAGAGGTTCTTCAGTGAAGAATGCGTTGCACTCAAACATTCCTGCCAATGTACTACTTAAAGTAGGCATCTGCTAGACTCCTTTAACACATTTGAGAAGCACCAGACTGTCTAGCAAACTTGGGTGGGTGCTGGTTTTATGTGCTTTGGATGAAGACATGTGTTGACCTTGGTGGCCCTCTCAAATTCCCATGAGGATGCTACAATAATAAAAACTTACAATGACTATCAACGAGGGGAAAATGAGTATGCCAATATGTTTTCAGCATATTCGGTTCTGTCCTGTCTAGACTGAATATTGAGTCACCATCTTTGGTGGAGTTAGAGGTCTAAGCACAGCCTTGACACACCTATATATTTTAGTGGAACAAAATGGAAGGCTGGAGTAAAGACACTGAGGTCAAGATCCCATTCATTTAAATTCAGCATTCTTTTATCTATTTCACCAATGCATTACTCGTCGCTAGAGCTAATCTTAGGTGGAGGAGATTTCCTAGAGGCCAGAAAAAAAGGAGAAAATTTGCCTTTAGTCTTTTCCCTCATACACCCTCCTTCTCTGTAATGTCGGTGGCATGGTGTGGAATAGCCTGCAAGGCTAAATAAGAATGCTCATCTCCTAATGATCCCAGACGCGTAATAGAGCCCAGGACAATGACTTTCTATTTACAAACAGAAAATGAGACCCCATATGTTGATCATTTAAATGTGAGAGTAGAGATCTACTCCATTCAGATGAAGAGTAGAAATGGGGTATTGTAGGAGATGTCTACCGTTGTTCCCAACACTGGTCCTGGAGGACGCCCTGCTGTGCACATTTTCTACGCCTCTGACACACCTGGTCCGAATAATGAACTAACTAGGTAGTTTTACTGAACTGCAACCGAAACTGTGTGCATATATAAAGCTATAAAATACTCATTGTGGACATTAAAGGTAAAATGGTACAAAAACCAAGTTTTTAACAGCAGCAATGATAATAATAATAATAATAATAATAATAATAATAATAATAATAAT
>JBBPCZ010145951.1:0-19520 GCA_037974445.1 Brycinus macrolepidotus | reverse complement strand
TCTCTCTCTCTCTCTCTCTCTCTCTCTCTCTCTCTCTCTCTCTCTCTCTCTCTCTGTCTCTCTCTCACTCTTGTCTGTCTCACTCTCTCTCTCTCATTCTCTCTTTTTCTATCTCTCTGTCCCACTGTCTCTCTTTATGCTTTTTTTCTTTGTTTTTCTTTCACCTGTCTTTCCTCTGTCTCTTTCACTTTTCTCTTTCTTCTCTCCTTCCTTTCACCTCTCTCTCTCTCTCTCTCTCTCTCTCTCTCTCTCTCTCAAAGATTTTAAAAAGTGAATCTCTCTCTCTTTCTCTCTCTCTGTCTCTCTCACTCTCTCTCTCTCTCTCTCTCTCTCTGTCTCTGTCCCTCTCTCTCTCTCAAAGGCTTTATGCTTCACCTACAGCTGCTAACATCATGAACCCCTTGTTAGTGTCACTCAGCGAGTTGCTTTGTGTTGTACTGCTTTGTGCTTATTTACTGTAAGCTGTGGTCACACTAACCTTCGAAAGAATGTCTAAGACAACACTTTTAGATCTCTGCCATGAATTAAAGTTTGTTAAAATGTCTGCCATTGCGAAACAGCAATGAATTTCAATGTTATTCCCTAACCACTCATTGTGTAGGAGTCTTCTTAAAGTTTATTTAAGGATACAACTTTCCTCTCTCTCTCTCTCTCTCTCTCTCTCTCTCTCTCTCTCTCTCTCTACATATATATATGTATATATATATATATATGTAGGAAACAGCACATGAGCTTGTGATCCAGAACTAACCATACAACGTCATTACCTGACCACTCTATTGCTCTCAATGGCTGAATGCGATCAGATCATCACAGCAATGTTGCTACATCTAGTGTAAAATTTTAAGATGATTAGAGGCTGTTACTGCAGCAAAGGGGGACAAACTGCTAATTAACACTATTGATTTCAGAAAAAGTAGGTGTCTGCAAACTTTTGGACATGCAGTATGTTTGAACTAAGTAAGCAGCGCTGAGTTACAAATGAAGACTAGGATCAAAAATGAAAAGTTCTACACTGTTCTGTATCTCACACTACATTACTTAACTCAAAGTGTTGAAGTTGTTAAATGCCACTCAACATGAGTAATGAGCTCTGCACGCATTCATACCAAATTCACATTCGCTTTCATTTTTCTGAGCAAATGCCTCATTAATGAGAGCATTATGGAAATGAGAGCAGCTCGGTGGCTCACAGAGGCAGTTGCATATTTACACTCGCAGTCATCTTATTCAGAGGTGTGTGCTTTTATCCGCTGAATGTGTGTGTCGGGCAAAACATAGCTTAGTCCATTTCATGCAGAAGTGGTGTACTGCTTCAGCTTTTAGACACGAATGCTGCAAATAAGTGATCCATTGGCAAGTTAACTCATGTTAAACATAGTCAACATATCTAATATTTCTCATAATAACATTGTTGCAAATTTATTGCAGGATTATTTAGTTCATTTCTGGCTGTGCTTGTTATAAGTCACTTCTTCTCGTTTCAAGAAATGTGACATTTTATGCTTACGGAATTAAACAGTTTCTTCAGTCAAAATGACCAAATGAAAATGGTTGAATAATCTTACAATATCCTTACGACAAGTTCATAATATAGGCAATATTTTATATATTTATGAAGTATTGATGTAACACATTTTTTATGTGGAATCACATACATTCAAAGCTTTGCCAAAATGCAATGTAGATCTAAGATTATTTCACTTGCCAAGACATATCACTTTTTCCAGTACCAGTCAGTAAACCCTGATATGTGCAAAATCTTCACTCTTAAGACAGGGCAGGTTTGGCATTTAGGCATTTTAATGTTTTTCAAAGCATGGACTTGTCAAATCCCACACAGTTGTTGTACAGTTATATTAGAAAACAAATCTGAGATTGTTTTATTACTTTGAGTGCCTCACTATGACATTGTTTCAGATAATGACAGAACATACATCTGGCCCTACAGGGTAAAAAGGTAGTGACGTCAACCTGTTATATTTTACTCAGACCCTACAGATTCACATGACCATACAGGCCTGACATTTTCCAAAACCTTCCACAAAAGCAAGTTTGGTCCCACCTCATGGCTGAACTGAGTAATGACAGTTAGGTGCTGGATTTGTTGTATATTTACTTCCAGCTTACCAAGAAACACATTCACCTTTACATAAAGCTACACATTTACATTTTTTTTAAAAATTACTTTGTACAAAGTGCATCATTCGCTGATTTGTTACTAGCTAGATGGTGCATCAGATTTGTGCGTTCCGTAGACTTCTCCATCACAGGTTGGTCACTTTTCTGTCCTCCAACTCCAGAGCTTTGTTCTCAAACCCCTCAAATCCCATCTTTTTCTCATCCCTGCTGAAGAAAACATCACAATTTATATACAATTTATCTATCTATCTGTCTATCTATCTATCTATCTATCTATCTATCTATCTATCTATCTATCTATCTATTTCCACTGGTTACCAGGTACAGAAAAAAAAAAGATTTTATTCACTCTCCACCTCATAAGCTTTAAACCTTTCTGACCATTTGCTCTGAACTCACCTGAGATTCAAATGCAAGATATTTCTGTGGAAGCCCCCAGTTTATGGAACCATTTTTATAAGAGCGTCCCCCTGCCAATCCAGTTTAAAAATGTTCTCCCAGGCATTTGTGTCTTTTTTTAAGGTTTGCAGAATGTAAGTTGTTATCTTCTGCTCTTATCTTCTGTGGTTTGTCTTTTAATGTGTTATATAGTTTTATCACTTTATTTGCTCATTCATTTGTCTTTTGGTTTGATTTTATGTAACTGTCCAGCAATTTAAAGCTGCTATATAAAGGAAGGTCACTTGACTTGACCTTGTCCTCTACCCTATTCATCACTGGTCAGTTTCAGGCCACAGGACAGCTGGTGACCACATATTATTTGAGTGGTTGACCACTGGGACAGTTTTTGCACATGCCCGCATCACTGCTAGATTAAGAGTGGATCACCACCCAAAAATGTCAAGCCTGTGGTCAGAAACAGACCATTAATGAAGAGCTTTCTATGTTAAAAGAGTAACTTTCAGTCAGAAACCTGATGCATTTCACGTGACTTCTGCTAACACTGGAGTGGTTAATCATTGTGCTGGACTCAGGATTTTGTCCAGAAGTGAAAGAGGAGTGATAGACACATGCTTTACAGCTGTTATTTCTATAACAGTTTGATAACTGCTGGTGCGTGATGAGACTTTGGACGGTATCTGAACATGTGCAAAGATAAAACTATAACGTGCCTTGTAAAACGGCATAAAAGGGCATAAAACCTTCATAACAGCGTGGCTTAGGTAACCAATCAATATCCCTCTTTTAAAAAATGGTTGTTATTCCAAAATACCACATAAACCACACAA
The DNA here is from genome assembly GCA_037974445.1 of Brycinus macrolepidotus. NCBI lineage: Eukaryota > Metazoa > Chordata > Actinopteri > Characiformes > Alestidae > Brycinus > Brycinus macrolepidotus. The sequence continues at coordinate 16,149 of JBBPCZ010145951.1, read as the reverse complement.
AAAATATGTTGTGGCTGATCTGGTAACAGTTAATTTATGAGTGTTTTCCCATGGTCTGTGAGACAGGAACATCCTCCCGTCATACTGGCCTTCATTTTTGCACATTTAAACCTTTTATACTCACGTTTCTTTTTTGGAAAAGATCCTTTTCACAATGAGGAGGAAAAAGACGATGAAGAGGAAGCCCACCACAGCAGCCAGTCCCACCAGCCATGGCTGCACGGTCACTTTCTCTTGAGTTTCAGTGCGCAGGCCACCTGTGTGGTCAACAAGTCAGGCACGTTATCTAACTGACATCTGGCTATTAGGAGTGTAACAGAACAACATTATGAGTAGCTAAAACTCTGAATGGATCAGGCAAACTGTAAACTCTCAAATATTGTATTTTTATCATGTTGAAAAAACAAGCTGAAAATATATTGACATATATTTCGAATCAAGACAACATTATACTGTGCCATTAGGGGTCGTTCCCTGGTTGGTTGAATACCTTGCTTTTATATTCAGATAATATTGATGAGAGTTTTCTTGTTGATCAGTTTGCCTTTTAATTTTAGTTCAAGATATTTATTACATATTTCAGCCAGTAGAACAGTCATACTGTGATATCATAATCACAGAATCTGCATTTTGGGAAAGTGCTAGAGATGCCCAGCTCCAAAATGTAAAAAAAAAGTAAATGTAAAAAAACTAAATAGGATTCAATCCTTTAAAACTAGAGAATAATTATTAAGTTACTCATTTTAAGATTATGTTTTTTTTTCTCATTAACTAGTTCAGATTAGAGTAGTAGCTTGTATCCTTAAATAAACTTTAAGAAGACTTCTACACAATGAGTGGTGAGTAGTAGCTTATTACTCAGTTGTATGCAAACGTTTTGGCTCCTCTGTTCAAATGACATGTGAAAATAAGTACACACAAGTACATTTCTGGTCATTTTAATGCACAGTTATTTGCATTTAACACACTGAAAATAAAATTAAAACAAAATATGGCTTGTGCAAAAGCTGGCATTTTAAACTTTTGTACAGGCCATATTTTATGTTAAACTCAGCAAATAATGTGTATTTATCTACACTTAGAAAATCAACAAAACATAATTTGACTGGGGTCCCCAAACTATTACTTAGTTATATGTTTTACCAACTCAGGTACACATTAGGAAGGAAAATAATCTACTTTTACTGGCTAATCAGTTTCATCTCACTCATTAACATTTACTTAATAATTTCTATTTCTATTTCTGGTTTTGTTCGGGTGATTTAATCATTATTTCATTAGAGTATGAATTTAGGTTTTTCTACACACCTCTAATTATAAGGAAGAATCCATATACAGGCCTCAGTGAGTCAAGAGGTTTGAAATCTGGTAAAAAAAAAATCTGATTTTACTTACCCACACTTGCCTGGCAAATAGAGACAGACAGCAATAAGAAAGTGAGGAGATTCCTGAGAGGAAACATTTTAGGGGTTTGCTCGTTTTAGCACCTGGTTGTCTTCAGTAAACACTGCCAGCACATGTGAATCTGTTCCTCTGAAGAGCAAAGTGCAGGTAGAATAAGAGAAGGAGCAGCGTAGGGTACGTCACCAGTCCGGCCCTCAGATAACTGACTGGCTTTCATTACACACACATGCTGTAAAGATAAAGGTTCTGCTTATAATGCCATAAACTGGAGAGGAACATAAATGCAGCTTGATTAAAACCCCAAAGACTCACACACGTTTAGGGTTTCATTATTTTTTTTTATTGCATCTCAGATTTGGGGTTTGATGTGAAATGCTTCGTTGTTGAGACTTTTTATAGTGGTGTCGATGGGAACCGGGGGCTATTTTGGTTCAAAAGAGTGCTGATAAATGCTGGATGTGTTAAGAAGTTGCTCTGCAGTTTTATAGGGGCTGACGTTAAGACGTTTTGTACCTGATATGTTGGTACTTGTACTTTTCTACTAAGTTGTTTTCCAGAAAAAGTATTTTTCCTTCTGCTTGAGCCATTATTTCACTGAAGTGGTGCTGCTTTTACTTAAGTATGGTGTATAGGATGCCGTACACACCTCCATGTGCACTGTGAAAACTGCTGAATCAGGACTGTATGTGGAGATTTGAGAATTTATTGTGCAATAGTATCTGCTAAACAAGCTCTACTATTGGTTAGGAATTCAGGAGCAGCACTGAAGGTCTCATACATTTGATTATCCACCAGTATAACAATGAAGTAAAGAAATGAGCTAATCATGTTCAGACTGATACATTTTATTGGCTGAGCCCAAGTATGAGAGAAAAAATGTCTTATGGAAGCAGGTGGCAAAGCAACATGCCAGACTCTCTAGCTGCTTTGACTGCAGTCAGTGTTGGGTTTCAGATTAGGGAAATGTTTCATAGATTTAGTAGTTGTCAGTTAAAGATGAAGTCAACATCTACTTTTCACATTTTTACACAAGTTTGATGTTGCTGAAGGCAAGACTAGAAATTCTTCCAGCCTGATAAGCCCGATTGATTGTGATATGAACTGTATTAATGCTCCTTCATCTTCCTTATTGGTAACATATCTGTTCCTGGGAGTGATCCCTTCACTCCGGGCTGTAAAGAGTTGTGTGGATGGAGTGGGTCAAGGCCAAAGCTGTTTTACCATATTTAAAGGGATAAAAACTTAGGAATACATAACAAATGCTGACTATGTTACATTAACTTACCCTGATTTTTTTTTTCTAATGTAGAATTCCTGCTGTTTTAGAGGAGGTTTTGTTGTCACAGCGACAATAAATATTATAATTAAAAAACATATTTTTACATAAAGATGCTAATAAGGCACATATGTATGAATATGTACATAATATTTACATAATAATGTAAGTCAGAGTTCTGGAAGTGATTTCCAAATTTATGAATTTTATGACTCAAAAAATGACAGTGAGAGATAATATTGAAAATTGTGCTTTATCACAGCACTGTGTGATTACTATTGGTAATGGGTGGAAACTGCAATAAATGTGTTTGGAGTTGAGGTGAGCTGAGGTTGAGCTGAGCTGAGGCTTTTGAGAATCACATGTCAGTATGCAAAAAATGTGTAAGCATAGAGAGAGAAACTGTAATACATGTGTATTTATATAAAATGTATATTAATATTACCTTATTTTGAAGTGGAGGAGTTTACTTTTATACAGACATTCTGAATTTGATCATCCTCCTGACTGAATGGGAAACGTGTGTGTGCGTGTGTCTCTGAATTACGCTGTCTAGCTTATAATTCTGCTTAAAAGTTGATGACAGCAGTGTGTAATCCTCCAGGGTAATCCCCTCTCTCAGCCCAAACTCCACTCTGAGCCTGACTGTTTATCAGTTATTCTCTATCATCCATTTGTGGTTTCACAGACTCACAATAAAAGCCTCTGGAACTGTTTGGCCCAAGGGTGTGTCATCTATTACATAATTTAACAAGAACAGTAATAAATGTTTTCTTATGTGCATGTGTTTATACTTTGTATAAAATAAGTATTACACAAGAATACGTGAAGATTGCACAGAATAACTGTAAATAGTCCTATATGTGTTTCGTGGGTCATGGTGGGTCACACGGTAGACATCAGGAATGGTGTAAGTATTTGTAAGCTGGGTATTCAGAAATATCCAGACAGTTCTTCTTAAAAATGAGTTATACTTTAAGGTGAATTGACTCGTTCACATCTTGTATAATCTCTATAGAAAAGGATTGACCAATACAATGAAACATTTTGAAGCAGCTGCACATGAGACCATACCAAATGCCAAGTGTCAGCTAAAGGGATATAAAGGGAAGATATATATATATATATATATATACAAGAGGCTTTTTGGGTATACAGTGTAAGTCTTGGGGCAGTGGCTGGACAGTGGGCAGTGGCTGACAATAGTAACAAACAGAGAATGGTAAGAAAAGAATAAAAGCACACAAATTGTTTCTCTTTTTATTACTAAGGGAATCACAACACACGCAATACAACAGAAAGATCTAACACACACATTTATACTGAACAATACAACAACATTTATATATGATCTCTCAAAGTATAGTAGTGTCCTACTTGCTCTGCACTTTCAGAAAAAGGGGTACCTTTCAGGGTACAGACAGGCTTCAGTGTCACGGAGGTGGTACCCTCAAGGCTACACCTTCAGTACTTGGTGTAGTAATTGTACCATATTCCTTGATATATACAGTCTCCAAGTTTCTTATTTTATTTTTTTGCTTAAAAAAGTGGTTATGAAAACTTACACATATGCCCCTTCCCTTTGGGACAGTGAATATAGTGAACCTTTGAATGGAACACAATTAGACATTAAGGATCATGTTATACCTTTGAGGGAACATTTACATTGTACCTTTAGGGAATAAAACTTTACCTTTATGGTAGCCCTTTTCTCTGAGAGTGTAAAGAATAAGCAAGGAAAAACAAGTAACAGGAAAACAAGAAGGTACAAAAAAAGATTGGCCCTGGATGACTTGATGGTACAGATGCTTCTCAGAATATATGAGCTGATGAGTTTTGCTAGTTGAAGTGCTCATAGTGAAGTGAATGTGTTTGGGTTGTTTGGGTTACAGAGCAGAGAGGGTGAGAAAGAGTTTGAACAGTACATGGCTAATGGGTTTTCCATCCTGCTCTAAGTGGCGTCTCTCCAGTGTTCTAGAGAGAAACCCATTAAAACATTACTGCCATTAAGATGTTACAGAGTCTGAATCCTGGTCATATCGTTCCCTTCTCCTCCACCGTCTCTGTGAGTCTCCGTCCCCATTTGACTTTTCTCTCTCTCTCTCTCTCTCTCTCTCTCTCCCCCTCCTCCCCTCCAGCTCCTCCTCCACCACCTCCCCCTCTGGGTTGGGGCCAAGAAGCCAGTCTGTTAGGAAAAGGAGATGTTCATCATTGCCTTTTGGGAAAAACGACATAATGGTTCTGAAAACATTGTCGCTGATCAAAAACAACCATGCATTTTTCTTCCATTTTTATTTTTCTACATCATTTGAGCAGCTGCCTATTGCACTGTGTGGAACTTTCATGGTGAATGAACCAATAGAAAATGACTGCAAAATGACTTGAAACAAAAACTCTTTGCTTTGACTAATATTAGGAGAAAGTTTTGGATACCATTTTGGAGATACTTGTGTTTTGTAGGACAGAGGAGATATCTCTGCAAGTAAAAGTGTTTGAAATGTATTTCTCATTAAGAGAGAGTTCTTTGTAGCCGGCAGATCAGCAGAGCTTTATGATTCAGAGAATCGGCTCAGACTGATATGAGCATGCAGTGGGTAGGTATTTAGCCTAGAGCACCCTGTGGCGACTGGGCTAATCCTGCTCTAAGTCCTTCAGACGCTGGACATCCCGCTGACGCTGATGTTCTCTGGGTAATAACTGCTGCGGCTGCCTTTCATGAAGGTGAAAACTGTGTGTCAATGGTCAGCTGTTCTGTAATCCTACCAGAGTCGTCACTATATGCCATGATGTCAATGAGTGTGTGTGTGTGTGTGTGTGCCAGTGCCGTAGAAGAGTGTAGGTCAGGGCTGACAGCACAGTAGTGTAAAAAAATGACTGTGAATAATACAAATTATTATACTAATTATTATGGCCGTAATACGAAAAGAAAAACATCTCTCTATAAAGGCAGTATATTAGTGAAAGCTTGTTTTTAATGTGTTTTCTATAAAAGTAGGCATGTTTTCTTTGTCATTTTGTAACAGCTTAATGTATTAAAGCCTGTGCAGGTTTTATTTAGAGAAAAACAATAGTGCACTTGTAAATTCAGTAACAGTGACAATTTAGGTATTTTACTGTTTTCTTTTCCAAACTATTGTTAAAAGCACACACTGAAACTCTTTTGATCCAAAATGTTCTGCAGGCCTCCTAGTGGCCGTTCCACCAGTGGAATGGAACCTGACTCCTCAGATACATTTATTAACATAATCTCATCACATATTTTCATTCAAATTAGAATTAAAATTTAACTGAAATTTTTTTAAAACTGAACGAAAAACCTTAAAATTCAAAGCTGAACTGCGAGACATCCTAAACAGTGCATGCCATGGCTGCCGTGAAAAGGGGTCAAGAGCTGATGAATGCTAAATAAAATGTGTAGTTTGGAAGAGAAAACTGTCAGTTCAATATTTAGGCAAAATCTGCTCTTCACACCAAGGAAGACACTTTGGTGAATGTGAAGCTGAATGATGAAGCTAAACACATCCAAATAACTAGGACATTTCTGCTTTATGCTTCCTAGACCTTTTTAGCTATCTTCTCCAACACGAAAAGTGACAGCGAGACCATCCACTTTACAAATGCAAGAGGGACCCAAACCTTTGATTGGCAGTCTATGCAAGACAAAGACTGCCAATTAAATTTGCCAACTGTGAAAAAGGTTAATGCTGATCAGAGGAACACATGCATGGACACTGCTGGACAGTGACGGTGGCTATTAGGCTGTTGGCAGGTAAGCAGATTTAGCTGCCAGATCATGGAACAGATCTTTAATGAGGTGGCTGGTGATGCCATACATGCACGTCACCACCACCACCCCCACCGGACCTATGAGGATGTAGATGATGCATTTGGGCACGGTGATGGTGTCTTTGTTAGCCATAGACGGCCAATCTGTCCAACGGTGATGAAGTTTGTATACGAAGGCCTTCTATTGCTAGTTTTCCCAATATAGTCTCTCTTTCTCTCTCTGGGTCGTCCAGAGGAGGATGGTCCCCCTTTTGAGTCTTGGTCCCTCTCGAGGTTTCTTCCTTCAGTTTTAGGGAGTTTTTCCTCACCTCTGTTGCTCTTGGCTCTAGGGGCTCGGACCTGGACTCCGTAAAGCTACTTTGTGACAACACTGGTTGTAAAAAGCGCTATATAAATAAAATTGAATTGAACTGAATTGAGTCTCTAGCTGGTGGGACACAGTAAAGTAGAGCTCATCTCCCTTGGTTGCGTCCTGAAGCAGACACTTCGCAGTGTAGGCCGTCCGCGAGCTGTTCCAAAACTTGTGCCACAGAACAGAGAGTCATGAGCTTGCCTTGGTACTTTCATTTCGCGCAAACATGTATCTACTGAGTTGTGTCAGTTTGGGATACAGGGTGGGAACACTCAGTCATGGATTTAGGTACAAAATAATGTACAAAATAAAGAATGAAGAATGAAGTGATGGGGCTATTACAAAAGAAGTGTTGTTTTTTTATTTTTTAATTATTAGGACTATTTATCAAAGTACCCTGGCTGACTGGAGGAATAACTGGAGTACTTACATTAATGTAACACTTACATGAAAAAATATATATTTTGGACAGTTAAGACATTGTAATTATGTATCTACAAGAATCTATGCCTAATTATTTACCTCAATATTTAACCAACATTGTTTTGAGGCATTCCCCATGTTAATTTGATCTATTTTATTTTAATTATTCTAGGTCATTTTAGAATGGTCAACATCTCAGTTTATCTTTTTATTTAGGTGTTTTTATTTAGGTGGTGCAACTGTTTTAGAGTTTGGATTAGGACCAGGGTTGGGGTTAGGCTTACGTTTCTAGTTGAATACACTTTAAATACAAGGTTAGAATATACAAATTATCTACAGGGGGTTATCCAAATATCCAAATATCACCCTGGGTCACATCTAAAATTTCCACCTTCACAATTTCGTGCTAATTATTTGAAACCTGCAAAGTTGCATTAGCATAATTTCATATATTTCTCTGCAACCAAACTGGTTTAAATTCACTGACAACACTGATTCTGAAGATATAGATGGTGAAGGAGATGATGGTGAGATGATTGTGAGGTTGATGCAGGATGGTCGTTTGAGTGAGGAGTTGAGGGAAGGAGAAACTAAAGATGTGCTGAAGAAGATGATGTCATTATGTGAGAGTACACACTGATCCGAAACAGTAAGAGGCTCAGCTTTCACTGACACAAACAGCCAAATCCCCACAGCTACTGATAAAAACCTCGGCAAAGAATCCATTCATTTTTGCTTTGAATCCACTTTTTGATGTCAGAAATTCAATATGAACTACTGAAAAAATGAAAATTTCCAAATGTAACTATTCAGTTTTCACTAAGAAGGAGCAAAGATTTCAACAAAACATAATTTTTACTCCTACTAAAATTTCATTCGTATATTTTTAATATAAATGTGAAATAAATTGGATTCTCAGTAAAACTGGAATTTGTTGGAATTTGATTTTATGTATTTTCCACTAGTGCAAAGTTTTACTTGTTCCAGTTTAATTTGTGATATCAGTACACTTTGGATTAAAGTTCTATGTTACAGCAAGAACGAATTTCCACCTCCAAGTGGGTAAAGTTGGTAATGCTGCAGATAAACCAAGGCTGTTGAATTAACCCTCTGCTCTTGTATTTCAGATTCTAAACTATGTCTTCCAAGCTTGTACTGATAAAGATTGAAATGGAAAAAAAATCTAGATCATCACTCTTTCTGATAGCTTCTATTAAATGTGCAGACGAACGGCATTTGTTGACCCATACAAATATAATAATCTAAAGAAAATAAGTCTTAACATATCTTATTAATGTTTGGAATATATTAACAACACATAGCAACACATTCCAGTTTTTCACCATAGGTAAAACAACACAGAGAAAAATGTATTATAGTACGCTGCTGCCGTACTATGTTTTCTTTACACTGTTACATATTTTTTTTTATATTTTCCCACAGGAAAATTTTTATATTGCAATTTGTTCACAGCACATTCCAAAAACGTAAACAGAATATATTGAAATATATTTGCAACACACATTGCCATAGGACAATGGAATATATGGCAATATGTCCTCAAAATGTAGACAGGATATTCTGGAATTTTGTTTAACATGTATTATAGGAAAATGGACTATATTGCATTATGCTGTCAATACATTTACATATGTAAACAGAATATACTGGGATATATTTTTAGTGTATATATTCCCAAATGGAAAATAAATATATTGCAATAAGTTCCAAAATGTAAATATATTATCTTGGAATTATTTTCAATAAACGCTCCAATAGGAAAATGGAATATATTGAACGTTGTGGTTAATATATTCCATAATTTAAACAGTTTTTATTCTACGAATTTATTCTATGAAGGAAGTAAATGAAGTCGCTCACTTAGACTGGCACGTCCTCCTCAGACCGGGGCGGTTCCATTATCTTCTTGCAGAATACCTGGGACAGGAGGAAGTTCCACAGGATGACGGTTAAGGAGGTGTTGGCTGAAATGATGCTGACCATGAGAGGATGCATCCCTGAGTGTCTCGTGAGAGTCTCTGTTCAGACAGGAGCTGACTTCTCAGTGCGCCACTGACCGACTGACCAGCTCTCTGGACCGGGTTGTTTCTTTATGAATGTGTGAGGCATTTCTTATCCTCGCTCAGGCGACCTCAATCACTTGATCTAACTGAGTCATCCGTCCTTTCTGACCTTGCTCTGCACGAGTGGCTCTGTGGGCTAATCCGCTTGCTCACCGTCTCTACCCTACCTGAGACCAAAACACAGTCTACCACTGCGGCCCACTGTGGCTAAAATAAATGACCTAAATAAACACTGTGCACTTTAGCTCCAGCTCTAATCTAACACACCTCACCCCACCACAAAATGCCAACTTATTCAAGTAAAGTAATTGTTTGGCTAGAAGATAATTTAACACAATTTAACAGCTTTAAAAAGCTGCTAAAAACTGCACGATTCTCCTCCGCATTCTTGAAACATTTGCACTTCTACTGCACTTTCAGTTTTCTTTTGTGGATTTTCTATGTATTCTGTTATTTCTTTTCTTTCTTCCATTATTTTATTCTATTTTTTTCTATTGTATTTTATTTTTTTTCATTCTATTCCTGTAAAGCACATTGAATGACCTTTTGTGTTTGATAATGTGCTACATAAATAAACTTCCACCTCACCTCAAATGATATCGATCAGCCAAGACTGGTTTGGTGTCTGAGGTGAGATTCTTTAGTTTTCCCCTGGAACTATAATACTAAGGCAGGTAACAGGTAATGTAAGCCTATACTCCACCAATTAACACAAACTACATGCCTAAATCACCTGAAATCACAAAACAACAGACACAATTCAGCCTTTAACATGGCTGCGGCTACTGTTTTTAGGCAGGTAAGACATCAAGCATGTCACTGATAGACTACCCTTAGGGCAAAAGCTGTACTGTGTTCTTTAAGGTTAGAACTGAATCCAATAGTCCCAAAAATGAAGAATCACATAGGATATTGATTCTGTTTTCTTCTAGTATTCTGCTTGAGGAGTTTGAAGACCAGTTTTTTACATCTCCTTCACAACTCCCTGCAGATTCTGACAGAAACCAAACTCTTAAGGTGCTGTTGAAACTAAATTTTCTACCTATATAGTGCAGAATGCTTATCTGACCTTGTAAGGTCGTGCAGGAACACACTGTCTAGTAACCTACATCATAGGTCCAAAGTATCCAGACTCTCCTTCAAGTAAGTGGGTTCAGCTGCTTTAAAAAGCATCAATAGAATCTCCGTAGCAAATTGCCAACAGAATGGGATGCTTTGGATGGGATGCAGCAGCAGCACATGAACCTAAGGTCACTAGTGCCAAGTATCAGTCACAGGGGTATAAAGCCCCTCAGCATTGGTCTGTGGAGCAGTAGAACTGTGCTCTTTAGCGTGATGAGGCTCCATTCAATACTTGTTTGTGGCGTTTATGATCCAGAACTAACCATCCAACATCAGTACCTGACCTCACTGTACCTCTTGTGGCTGAATGCAATCAGACTCTCGCAGCAATGTTGCAACATCTGATGCGAAGCTTTTCCAAAAGAGTAGAGACCACTACAGCAGTAAACTGCCGACAAACTCCCTAGTAACACCCTAGATTTTAGAAGAAACAAAAGTGTCTACAAACCTTTTGCACGTCATGTACGAAGTAACTTATGTTCCATTCAAATTGTTTTGATTATGATGACAAAGATGGAAATATACATAAATGGCAGACGGTAAACGTGTTTGATAGATGATGTCCTCCAAATGCTTTCCTATTGGTCATCAATTCAAAAAGATCAATTCAAAATAACTGAAATTATAGTATAACTGTACAAAACATTTCAATTGGTTAGTGAAACAACACTGACCATTTACATCTCTACAAAACATTTATATAATTGAGAAGGAAAAAAGAAACAATTTATTTTACCTCGTGTGAAGCTGCTTTTGATGGATTTTGGTGTTTCTCAGCAGTCTCTTGAACAGAACTAAGGGCCGAATGGATCTTCAGCTTGAAGCATTCCCACTTGGCTGGTGTCCATAGGACAAAAGTGAAAGGCTGAATGGTATTTTTCACAATCTGGCAACAAATAGGATCTGAAGAGAGAATGGACACCATCTGCAACAAAAAAGTCACTCTTCATCACATAATCTGTGCAGTTTAATCTTTGCCTCTTATGCCAAAATAGGCCACAATACCCTGGGCCAAACAGGAAAAGAAAACGTCCTCAGACGTTTTCCAGAAAGAAGGCTGCTTTTCAGAAAGACAAACGCATTAAAACGCATTACCTGAATCACTGGACCCCTGTTGGAGATGAAAGGTATAGAAATGGTGGCACTCACACTAAGATGACTATTTAAAGAAAAAACTATTAATAACCCACAAACTAAAAAAGAAACTAAGCTCTACAGCAGGCTTGATGGATTTTGGTTATGATGGGTTTTCCTCATCTTCGGTCTTCTTGTAAAAGGCTTGTGTCAAGATGTAGATCCAGTATGTGATAGTGATAAAGGTGTTGATGGTCACAATCGCAATCATAATGGGGTGCAGCATGGTTTATTCAGTCTGGGTTCTGCCTGTAGCTTTAGTTTCTGCGGTTGGCTCCACTACCTTAGGGGCTCCTTGTAAAGCTTAATTTGTTTTGCCCTCCCTCTGTGCTCTTCAGCCCAGAACATGCTGAGCACTGAGTAAAAACCATTACCCAATCCTTACAGAGAAAGTACAAACAGCTTTACCAGGGTTCTTAGCTGTTGAACCTGGTGTAATGTCATATGTCTTAGATGTTCATTATGCTGTACGCAGAGGTCTTGGTATACATGTTTTAGACGCCAAAGGTGGTTTAACCCCTTTCACTGGCTTATAACATCCTAAGGCTTATTATTTTAATAACTACAATGAAAGCAATGAGAACAGGGTGAGTACTATAAAACCTCTTATAGTACTCACCCAGTTCTCATTGCTTTCATTGTAGCTGAAACTAAATTCTGTTGAAACTAACTAGACCGAAGGTGTTTATTAAGTTACAGCAGTGAGAAATGGGAGTCTGGGCCTGCTAGAAGCTCCAGGGAATTTTATAGGTTAAGCGTTCACTGACTGCTGAGAGCTCTTGCTAAAATAACAAAGTAAATGCAATTTGCAAAGTTTAATCAACGCAATAACATTTTCTTGGTCTAATGCTTTTTGGGCCAGCAGACTAAGGGTTAATTTAAAATTACATTGAATGGGTTTGGCACCATACTGTGGGTGAGGTAGGGGAGAAATCTTAATGGATGAGACAGACCGCAGGGCAGGATAAGCCAGTGATATTGTAAAGCATTATCCTCCAGCTCACAAAAAAAAAAGTCTGATCGAGAACCTTAAGCACCTTTGAGGCTAAGACTCCATGTTATTTTAAATATCAAATGCCCACCTATGTTAATGAGTCAGCACAATACACAACACATGGAGCTTTATCACCCAGCATTCAAACTGTTTTAGGTGCTTAAAGAAAGAAAAAGAAATTTTTATAACACTTTCTTTCAATTACAGGGTGCACTGTCCTAGAAATACAAGGGTTATAATAAAAATAATATTAACAAAATTTTATTTCTCTGAAGATTAAAGAAAATCTTCTGAGGACATTACAGAGCCCTTAATCTGTATTTTTACTTTTTCTCTTACAAAAAGTGAAGTGAAGGTGATCATTCGGTCATATGTGACCAAACACCACAGCACACAGTGTGAACAGCATGAAATTCTTCCTCTGCATTTAACCCAAGTGAAGCAGCGGGCAGCCAGGAACACAGCACCCAGGGAGCAGTGTGTGGGGACAGTACCTTGCTCAAGCATACCTCTGAGGTGCCACTAGCGGTCTTGGGAATCAAACCCACGACTTCCTGATCGCAGGGCGAAAGCCCTAACCACTAGGCTACCAGCTGCCCCTTGAGGTCCACTCATAACATTTAGGTATCTTCATGTACCAAAATATCACAGTTTATTTTGCATGACTCTTTTCTAACCTCTCTTTAGCTCTTAGAATTAAACATGCTATTTTTGTTTCTGTGCCTTTAAGACTGATGTATGTAAATGTCCTCTGTTCTGACAGGCTGCCCTGTATTTCATTTAAAAAACAGTACATGCTGAAAGGCTCCTTGTAACTTCAGCCTTAAAACAATGAATTAACTGTGTGTATGTATGTACATATATACACACACACTTGTCACATATGAACACACCACAGCACACAGTGTGAACAGCTCAAAATTGATCTCTGCATTTAACCCATTCACCAAGTGAAGCCAGTCTGCTCCAGTATCAGAGCACTTGATGGTTCTTAAAGGAGTACCCAAAAACATTAGCAGGGCTAACAACGAATAAAAACCAAAGGGGTCAGTTTACATGACCTCACCCAGATAACTTTTGGGATCTACAGTTTAGTATTTTTCAATCATTTTTATCCTTATGGTGGCTATATTAATATTCATACTGCCTCTTAAACTTTCCCCTTTATGGGCTTTAAAACATACATTTTTAGGTGCAGCACAGTAACTATAAAATGACCTGAAGACAGACTCATGAATTGGGCCAGGAGACTTAAAACATTTATTTAACGGATATTTTTGTGAGAAAACTGATCACTTTAAACGCTTTAGAAGAGCACTGAGGGTGAATGAAGTTTTTAGAAAACCACGGGGTGAGACTAAGATCAAAATAACTGCAGAACATTTGAAAAGTGTGTTACTGCGCTGAGGTTTCGTCAGGGAGTAGAAATGCCGCTCTCACTGAGCAGCAGCTTGTACTCGGATCAGTCCGTCTGCATACTGGAACTGTGCGCTGTTCTCATACTCCAGCATATCTAGGGCCACTTCACAGCTCTCCTTCACCACCCGCTCTCTGTCCTTGCTATATTGCTGAAGTATGTTCACACAAGCATCTCTGCCGATGGAGCCCAGTGCCTCCGCACACTCATGCCGCACCATAGCGTTCTCGTCCTCCTTCTCTAGCGCGGCCCGAAGGTGAGGGATGCTGGCCTCGTGCTGCATCTGGCCCAGTACGTAGCCAATCTCATGGCGAAACAAGGCACTGCTGCACTGGAGCCCTGATGATGAGAGGGAGGGACCACGGGTTAAAGACAGTTTAATTACTGTTCAAAGGCTTAAAAAAATAAACAAAGGCTTAAAATTTAACTTAAAAAATAAATCAATAATATAATAATAATCTGCTGTCCCACACTTTAATCATAGTTGAAACTAATTAAGCTAAAGGCGATAAAGAATAGAAGCTAAATTCTTCACATGAAGCTTTGTCTGCAAAATTTCAATTGAATACTGTGGGCTTCTTAAAAAAAAAAACAAAAAAAAACAATAGTTTGGCAAAAAAAATTACACACTTTATATTTTCCATCCCAAACGTAGTCCAGCATGCAAGACATGTTTGGTGCCTGAACTTTGCTTCTTTTATTTTAGCCTTGTGCTATGTGTCTAATGTAGTTAACCAGTAACAGAAACATGAAAACTGCCTGCCTAGATCATGCATTAAGCCACCTTGTTTTTATAACCTCTAGCAGACTTGGTTATATGGTTTCTGACAGTATAGAAATGGGCAAAAGTATATCTTCTAGCTAAAAAAACACATTTTTTAGATTTTATTTCTCATTCTTTGGTCATTTTTGTCTGTTGTATTACACTGTCAGTTGCCCTTTCCCAAGCATGAAAGTTTAGCTGAAGACTGACAAATACTTGCAGTTAACAATTTGCCTTCTTGTTCATTGTGTGCAGTTATAAGTACAAACCTAAAGTGGCTAAACTGGAATGTCCCAACTGATAACACACACAGTTTCAGCTCAAATAAACAAACATTACTCACTGCTGCCCCGTCTTACAGCACCAGTTTTTTTTTGTCTGTTCTTTGTTGTTTCTCAATAAATATACAGCTACTTTTTATGTACATGCATGTGACCAAACATAACAGAAAATAGCAAAATAATAAAATTGGCAATTGGAAAATAACTGTGATCAGTTAAGATAACTGTAACTGGATCAACAGCATTCAGGCAATTATGTAATAATTGATTTGATTTTTCTCCAAACACCCCTCACCATCTCCTAGAGCCAGCACAGCCTCCTCTGTACCAAGGTTTCTGAGGGCAAACATGGCTCGATAGCGTTCAAACAGTGGCAGCTGTTCGTCCAGCAACTCTTTCCTCAGCACGGGGACACTCTTCCTCTGAGCTGGGGGCGCGGGGTCCACGGAGCAGTAGGGGTTACTGTCCGTACTCTCTGCTGAGTTTTCAGCCCCTTTATTCATCAACCACTCCAGCCTCCTCACGGCCAACTGGCATGTCTCTGCCACCTGGACAGTAATACACACACACAAGCACACGCATGTTAACACAAAGGAAGTCACTTGCAAGTGGGGCTGATTCCCCATTAAAAGCTCTATTAAAGATGGTCTTGCAGGTACATTCTAACAATGATATATGACTGCAAATAACTGTAAGACATGGGCACTTATTTGAAATCGCCAAATCAAACACATCACAAAGGCATACACATGAGACAAAAAAACTGCTTATGTATAGGAACGGCAAAACCTCTGTTTTTTCTTTCACTCTGGTAAGAAGTAATACACTATATGGACAAAAGTATTGGGACATCTGACCATTACAACAACAAGAACTTTAATGACACTGCATTCAAATACATGGACTTTAATATGGAGTTGCCCCCCCCCCCTTTGCAGCTATAACAGCTTCCACTCTTCTTGGAAGGCTTTCCACAAGGTTTTGGAGTGTTTCTGTGGGAAATTTGCACCCATTCATTCTGTAGAACATGAGGTTTAGGCACTGATGTTGGACGAGAAGGCCTGGCTCGCAGTCTCCGTTCCAGTTCATCCCAAAGGTGTTGGATGGGGTTGA
>JBBPCZ010145929.1:0-19525 GCA_037974445.1 Brycinus macrolepidotus | reverse complement strand
GGAACCATTAGAAACCACTAGTTTCCTTTAAGTTCCATTATAAATCCATCAAATGTCTCTAGAATCAGCCACAGGCCACGTTTCATACAATCAGGATCTTTACATTGTAATATCAACCTACAGAATATAGTTACTAATTAGATATCATTAAAAACACCAGGAACCAACAGAACCTTTTAATGGTTTCCATAAGGGTTCTCTGCAACTGAGCATTTCACACAATTTCAAACTCGAATGTTGTTTACATCTTAGTGATTGAATTTTGCAAAGATAAAAAAAACAGTGGAATTCCACTTCATATTCAGTTGTTAAACCAACTTCTTTTCTATTAGAAAGTTTTTCATGCTTCTCATTTGCCAGAATCCAACTGCGAGGAGGATAGACGTCTGGATAATTGCCCACCACAAAACGTTTCCATTTGTTTCTTCACTCATCTGACGAAAGGTTTCCTCGCGCTCCTGAAGGTAACAGAGCAATAAACAGTTACAAATTGCACATTTTGGAAATGTGGTCAGAATTACAGTTATTCTTGTTTGTGAGGTCAATCAGTCCATTACTAAAAGGTTTCTGCCTCCTCACCCTCTGGAAGTCTTGCTGCTTGCTAATGTACTGAATCTGGTCAAGGAGGTGCTTCATTTTGTACTCCAGTGTCTTGAATGTATCTTTGGTCTTTTCAGCACTGGGGTCAATGACATGCTCTCCCATCTGGACATCTAGATGCACCTTCTGCACATTAGAAGAAAAATGTTGGTTCCTTAAAGAACCTTTCAGAGAATGCTTTTTGTAAATGTGTGAATGTGAAGAAGAATGCGAAGAACCTCCTTGCAAAGGTTCTAGAAAGAACTGTGAATAATTTTTAGATTATCTGAAGGTTCTTTAAACCCTTACAAGGTTCTTCACATGCACAAAACTCTTTATCAAACATGATCATTCTCACACACAAGTTTTTTTGACCCTTCCATAGAATAACTGTCTTAGTTCTTGAGTGACTGTGTTCTTGGTGTAGCATGGTGTGTTTGGTGAGGTGGGAAAACGGAACCCCAGTCTGCTGCGTGGAGGGCGGCAGTGTTACTCACTACACTACCCAACCACTACAGCCCCACACAGCGCATCCTACTTAGCATGAAATGCACAAGACAAAATGCCTTGAGCAAACTTCAGTGCTAGGAATGGGCAATACCACGAATTTTCTTTTTCAGTTTGATACTAAATAATATCAAGGCAAATATACCATTACTAATACCAATACAGATACCCTTAAAAGTCTTCTTATGCATATAGAAATGGGAATTATTTGTGATTTCGACAGTGAAAATATAAAATAGTATATTTGCATTGCCTTTGCACTGGTATTAAATAAACCACCACATAAAACTCACTTCAGTGGTGTGAACTCAGTTTATATCATCATTATGATAGCGGTCACTCCATTTCACTTGGCTGTATGTGTGTATGAGAACCACAGATAAGTAGTTCCTATCCTACACATTTATTTGTTGTCACATTTTCAGCACCAATGACACATTTATGTTAATGTTAGGATGGATGTTCAGTTTTCTGCTTAAAACACTTAATACTGATTTTCATGACTTAATAACATACATCAGGATCCGGAGTATCAATATTTAAGTATTGATATGTCCAGCCCTACTCAGTGCATCTTTGAGTTCACACACACTTGAATAGGCCACATTTAATGTCTAATCCAACCAAAGCCTCTAACTCACCAGCCGTTCATGTGCGAACACGGAGAATCTGGTAGAGTTTGATTTTAGACAGAGGAAATGCTGACCAGACGCATGAGATGTGAAGGTGAATTTTCCATATCTACCAAAACGTTTCATCAGCAGTACCTGTGTGCAATAAAAGAAAGGCAACATTTTTTATGGGTGCTGTCAGGTAGCAGAAAAGAATATAAAATGTACTACTACTGGTAATAATTTGCATGGTTTTTTCCAACCTCATGGTTTGGGTCTTTGACAGTGACAGTTATACCAAGATGTTGAGAGTTTTCTTGCTTTTTTCCATCCCAGTGTTCCACAAAGAAATAACCTGAAGGCAAGAGGTCATCCAGTAGCTCAGGGTTACTTTTGTTTTGCTCATATCATTCTGTAAGTGTTCCACAGTGAATGTGAACGATTTTTCAGTGTTTCATTTACACGCTTAAAAATATGAGAAAATACACTAACAATGTACCACAATGTCCCATAACTAAAATACAGGAAGGCTAGGAGGCCACACCAGCAGATATTGAAAATGCAGCTTGTTTTGCTTCACCTGTGACGAGAGTGTCCTCTGGAATCTCCTCTATGATGCACTTTTCCATCTGTTGCGCCAAATCAAAGTACATTGCCGAAGTCAAACTCACGAAGAATGCAATGGAGAGGTACGTCCAACTGGAATTCATTGTAATGACCTTTGATATTGTTCAAAAATGAAAAGGACACAAAACAGGAACGCTACGAAATGCACAAGATGGATATCCACAGGAGTTGTGGGTCAAGCCCAGTGTGTGAAAAGTCCACCTGTAACTTTTGTGTGTTCCTCTGTGCACAAACAGAGCTGTTGGAAAGAGAGTGATAAGACCACGGCAAGTGCTCAACTGTGTTGATAAAGAAACCTAAATAGTTAACCTATTAGCTAGTTAGCATCATGAATGCCCCTGCACAAAAAAACCCTGGCCATTAGGCTGATATACTTTTGTTTCAGTGATAAATTTCAGGGATAAAAAATGATAAACGTTCATGACGTTTATAGGGTTGATAATTGGTCAGAAATCAATGTAACAGGTAGGGCAACTCTTAAAAAAAATACAGGTGCCAGAAAGGGTCCTTCCAGTTTGTTTCCTTTAAGACTGGGTGGTTTTTTTAGAGAATAATTTCTGTAAATGAGATAAAGATGTGTAAAGGCCCAAGAAAAACCCACCTGATGGCACAGAATATTGATGTGTTAGATGGTTCTTTTAACTTTTGATAGGTTCTTCACACATCATGGGAAAATGGTTCTTCTATGGCTGTGCTTTCCGATCTTGGTCCTGGAAGTCCAGGAGTGGCAGGAATGGCTTGCTGATTGGCTGATAGGTTGGATCAGGTGTGTTAGGGCAGGGTAAACACTAAGATGTGCAGAGCGGGCGGCATATAGGACCAAGGCAGCATTCAGACCTCATATTTGTTCGCAGGGAGGGGAAAGGTGGTGGTGACAGATTTGTTTTTGGGGGGGTTGGGGGATTCTCCATTGGAACCCTGCTCCATTGTGATTGGCTGTTTCACCACAGCATGCATTGCTATCATGCACTGCTGTTGGAGGAACATAGGAAGAAGCAAAGACAAAAAGACATGGGTGGCCTGAGATCTGCATCAATTGCGTGAGTCTCACGCTCAGTGCATAAGAGTTGGCGGCCGAAACATGTCTTGGCTGATTGTATTGAAATGTAATTTTTCGCCAAGCTTTGGCTTCAAACCTCAACAAGACCATGTTAACAAGAAACCGTTCATTCATTCATTTATCTTATGTATACAATGTATTGAAATTAACATTAACATTAGTACATTTTGAGGCTTAACTAGCTGCTTCAAGGCTACAAGACTAAACAGCTGCCTAACAAGAATAAAATATGAATGAAAAATTGCTGCTTCTTTGTTTATTTTAATGCCCTTATTGTTTCTACGAATAGACCTGTCCTAGTTATAACATAATCATCTCATTGCAGGCATTTGAGCTAAGTATGTTTATTTAAGCTGACCACAAGTGTTGTCCACAGTTTTTGGAATGTTTCATAGTTACTAAAGTTCATGCATTGCATTGGCCATAGGGTTCTGTGTGAGGAAGATTGTGTAAATGTAAATTCTGGCCAAACTATTCCATAAAATACCAACAACAACCATGTAGACAGGAAACAGTTTATTTGTTCATATTTACAGTTTATATGTACAATGTATTGCAGTGAATGTACAAACGCTAACAACACATACAGCACATTATAGACAAGATTGAATTCCTTTATCTGAGTTACTTACTTGATTTGATTCTGGATTGGGCATCAGTTCATATTTTTGTTACTTTCCAATCACATCAGGAGGCTTATTTGGGCACGTTGATTTTGGCAACAGTGGGATGCTTATGATGTAGCCTGGCGTGCTAGCTTATTATGATCTTATTGACTTCCTCAGCTGAACCTCAAGATCTGTGCCATAGGCTGTATGGAATGCCTAAGTCAGTTTGGAAATATCGGTTTGGCATTTGCTACTAACATGGTATGAAATTGTGATTCCTGTGAAAAGCTTTCGGTTCAGTCTGCCGTCCAAACCACATTGTGGCTTGCATGGATGTGGCACTGGGGCTGAGGGGAAAATGTAAAGATCGAAGGCCTCATTCTTCAGAACCTCACACACAGTTGTCGGGGACACAGGCTTTCTCCTCCTCCAGCGGAGGGCAGGCTGCTCCGTTGTTAGCCGGCTGTATATGAATGTAGCGGGTCCGGTATCTCACTCCTTTCTCACCACACTGACCTTTGCAGAGACCCCAAGGTGACCAGGCAGACACCTCACAGTCAAGAGGGGTATCTGAAAACATAGACGGTGGAAGCATTACAGAGGCGTATGGTCAGAATTTGGACATGTACTGCTTTCAAGAAAGTGTGACTCATGAAGTGTGACTAAGCTTCTCAGCTCTCTGGGGCAATTCGTTAATTAAAACCGATACACCTTCAAGTACAGTTAACTGTAAGTTGTGTTTAAGACACAAGAGTTTTGATTAGTGTGGTGTAAGAGATTAAAACATTAACATTAGTCAATTTTGAGGCTTAACTAACTGGCTGCTTCAAGGCTACAAAATTGAGCAGCTTATATATGGGTATAGTACTCAAATATTGATTCATGTTGATATGTGTTTCCTTAATTAGTTTTTGGAAGCTTTGTCTTTGGTTTACAATTTTGACTCCACTAAAAATCTTGAACTTTTGTATTCCTGAAAATTTTCAAAGGATTATTTGTCACCATTTAAACCAAACATTTTATCATAAAAGCAAAAGAAAATGGCATGTATGACTGTAAAATGTTAAAAATGAATTCTTTTCTTTAAAAGAATGAAGCAAGATTGGTGAAAGATATCAAATGGTAAACAGTGTTTAAACAACTAAACAAATACACATTGTTTGGCTCTAGCTTTGAGTGCTGAACAACATTCAGGTGAACAAGCTGAGTACGTCCTCAGTCACTCATTTAGTCCTATACAGCTGAGAGACAGAGACAGATATGGCAAGCTAATTTGTTTCATTGATTACATTAAAACTTCCTATAAGAACAACCAAAAATATATACACATTTGTTATAAAACAGTGAAATAGCTCAAAGAGTCATCAATCCTAAATGAGCTTTATGTTATTTTACTTGCAGTGAAAGTGAACTTGGACCACTAATTGCCATGGAGTATGGCTTTGGCTCTCTATTCATTAAAGCAGCTAAACTGACTATGAAAAAACATTGCTAAACAAAGTTTGGTAAAGATTTTTGTCTTGAAATGACCTCTGTTTTATTGACACTCTCTGAGTATTCAAAAATTCAGCCAGACTTATCTGTCTACTTATCTTACACAGCAATACAGTCCATCCATCTCTTGGTATCTTTGGGATTGCTATTGTTAAAAGGGCTATGTAACTGTATAAAATGATTTGTTGCAAATCGAGAATTGGACTATTTGGATGAAAAAAGACATTGTCAGGCCAGCCCTATCATGTCATTACAAACAAAATGTTTTGGGATGAAGCAAATACATATAAATAAAAAAGCAGCTAATGCATGGATCTTACAAAAATAAAAATTCAAACTGGGTGGTTCTAAAACTGGTCCTTAGGGCCCCACTTCCGGAGGAAGTAATGTAACTAAATGGCCACTTTAGATTAGTACTAGTTGGATACGGTACATAGTTGCAAACTAAATTGTTTTATTGCAATTACTAATTACTTCTGCAAAATATTCATGATAATGACAAGCCTAACCCCAAACGAATAATGTCATATTCCCATGTTTATTCTTTTTGTAGAGAGTAATTGATTTTCCACCTGTTTATGTATTAAATGCTTGAATGGAGAAAAGGGGTGGGCTTCAAATGTTTATGTAACCAAAGCCCTAGGAAGCCCCAAGGACATGCACCAGAGTTTTATTTTTATTTCAGCATGCAGTTGATTAATAAAATTTCTTTTAAGGACTCTCCCATATGCTGTAGAAAAATAAATAATTCTAGATATCGAGCTTGACTGGATTTCCTCTCCTTCTCTGGACCCTTCCAGAAGACATGACCTTGTAAAGCCTTGATCTCTATCACAGGCTGAAGTTTTGGTACAAGTAGGAAAGCAGAGGGATGGAACATGGAAATAAAAGGATGGCTGGAGTTGACATCCCATTTTGTTTCCATGACAAACACTTCCTGACTGCTGAGTGGCAGAAAAACTCCAAATGGGCTGGCCCCCATAATCTTGTTTGGGGTTTGTTGTTTTGGTCACCATGGGGATGGATGAACAGTTTTGCTGACACCATTTGCTTCAAGCCTACCGTGAATTCTAGTGTCAGAATCTCACTCAGTTAAAAGAAGGAATATGGGCCAGAAATACACTTCAGTTAAAAAAGTATCTATATTTCAACTTATTTAAGTACAGAAAAGTATACATTTTCAGAGCCTGCTTAACTTTAACACTGGTCTTGACCTTGCATGTAACCCAGCATACCTGCGGGTACCATGCTCACAATTCTGTGATATGGTGACTAAAGGGTGTGATTGCTCCTTCCATGTTAATATATTAGTACAGTTATAGACAGGTTCATTTTACACAGATACACATTTGGAAAAATGCAATAATAAAATGCATAGAAACTAAAAAATTTAAAAAGATCTTTGTGATTTGTAACTTTGAGGGTTGAAAATGCATGAATTGAAAGGTATATATTTTCTCAGAAATGTAATAGAAGTATAGTAGAGCAATGTAATTCAGTTAAATCCTAATCCAACTCCAAAGTACTCAATATACAATCACTAAAGCATACAAATTTCCAACCTTGCACATTTGAAATTGGAATCTATTGAAGGTACAGTAAAGCACATTTGATTTTTTGAATTTGGTTCGAATTCTATATTTATTTGAGCCTGTGTTTGATTAAGTGGTGCAACACTTTTATGAATTAGAGGTGAATTAAAGAAAACATTTTAGAACTTACTTATGAGAGACTCATCTATTTCGTTGCCAGTGGGGATCTGGTTGGACTGCGTGGGCTCAATGGGCAGATTAAAGATCTGATTGCTCTTGATCTTGGTGAGTGTGACCTTGGCTATCGGGGGAAGATGCTTCAGTCGAGGGTAGTAGAACGAGTTCGCTGGGTGGCTCGGAAATGATGACGTAATCTGAAAAAGTCAAGAGAGGTTAGAAGAATTTGTGATCTTCAGTGTCAAACATCTAATGTTTGTGGTGAGGGACATGAGCTCTTTGTGGTTACCTGTGTGACTTTATCTTGGGGAATGGTCTCAAAGTTGGGTGAAGAAAAAGTGAAGCCACTGTCTGTGCCAGCATCGTACGGAAACAGGTCAAGGCTGATGTTTTGTTTCCAGTGGTCTCCTTCACACAGATTTAGACTGTCTACCCCGACAAACCAGTCAGGGCTTGGCACAATCCGCATAATAAAGGACAACTGTAAAATGAGCACAGTGTTAGCGTTCTGTTGAGTTTGCAGTCTATATGCAACAGAAAATTGCCTGTGGTTCATGTGAGCTGGCACATGGACGTTTTCCCTGTTGGCTTTTCTTGGAAAGGTTTACTAATCGTAAGGAGTAGGTTCTCTTTAATTGTGTATTTATTTTAAATGGAATACACTGAGGAATAATGAAATACATGTGTAAAACAGTTCTTAGGACTCATTTTCCTTTACCTAGAACAGTAATATTACTAGTTGCACCCACAAAATGTATTTACTCAATTCTGGTATTAAGCCTGTACCATAGATAATGGCCTGGGATTTCACATAATGGTGTATAATAGGGTTTGACTTTGCATGTATAATGTATGTTAGCTGAAAGTTGTTAAAAATGAATAAATACTGTAAATATATACTGTCCTCTGGTGGAAATCTGAACTACAGGTGAAGAGGGTGATTCTGTATGCCATCATGTTGCACAGAACTTACAAAAGAGTGTCTTGCATAGACCTCAAACTCTGTGGTCGTCTGGCCCGTCCCTCCAAGCACAGCTGGTGTGGAGAAGAGGCCGTATACACTCTGGATGCGCTCCCCAGCTGCCTCCACCTCCTTAATCAGTGTCCAAGCCTCTCCTTTCTCTGAGAACTCTCTCACCCCATTACTGGCGTATTCATTCTTTTGCCAGATGTGATAATCTGAGCTGTGAGTTACCCCTAAAGAATGAGTATCAGATACATTTACATCATCTTTGTCATACTAATACATAGGACCTTATAGAATTGAACTGTAAATGCAATGCAAAGTTCATTAGTTGCAGTTCTAAGGCTTTGCAATGTTTTTGTTTAATGAAGAGCCTCTATTACTTGTGTGAAGTGCTGATCTGTTTAGGCAGTTATTTTGCAATGCTTGCATTTATGGTCAGTTTAATAAAAGAGTGATCAGCTCATATATCTTTGTGTGTCTGTTCAGACAGAAAATGGCAGAGTTATCAAACATTATGTGGTGTAACTGGTTAAATCTTATGTCTTGTTATGTACAGTGTTATTAGACTGATCATCTTCTAAAGCTAATCAAGCTATCTTTAAACACAACTCATTAACAGTGTTCTACTCACCAACCAGAGAAGACCACTGAGCAGGGGGCCTGTAAACGGGGTACTGCTTGGGGAAAGCAGTTTGGCTCCACTTGCCCGTAAACGTCAGGCTGTACTTGGCCGTGGATGTTGCAGTGCAAACGGGGTCCACATTCACAGGCATGGCCCTGATTCCACTCAGCAGGGTCAGTGTGAGGGTGAACCCCTGCAGCGCGTGGCTCTGACACACTGATTTCATCTTCTCCATGCTGGTTCTCTGAGAAGATGAAAGGAAAACAGTGGCCATGCTATAAGGCTTGCTGATCTGGTTCCACATGCCATGTCTCTATAAGTGACACCTAAGCTCTTTCGGCATGCCTCCAAAAGTAGAGGCAACTAGTCCAGACATGTGAGGAAGCAGTGGATCTTTGGATTTTAGGTAACCATGTGACATATTTACTTCTGAGGAAGGAATGTGAGTCTGCTTAACCATTTCCAAGACTTAAACAAAACCATATTTGGCACGAGAAGCCTTAATTGCAAATGGTTATCATGCGAAATTGCAGGCAAACCCACCAGAGAAATTTATTGCGCCTTCTGCATAGGTTTAGAGGCCCCTGGTCAAATTACATGTTTTATTGATTTACCAAGTAAAAATAAGTAAACATACAACTTTACAGAGAACAATCACTGTTTATTTGATGAATTTAACATATTGAGGGTGGAGAAGAAATATATATATATATATATATATATATATATATGTGTGTGTGTGTGTGTGTGTGTGTGTGTGTGTGTGTGTGTGTGTGTGTGTGTGAAAATAACGTGCAAACATTATGGCCCTTTTTAATGTTTTTTTTTTTCATTATTTAGACTCAACTATTAAATAAAAAGTGTTCAAGTGTGCACTAAACATGCGGAACAATGCTGATTATTATATGAAGAAAATGTCTTTTTTACCACTTAGAAAATTTACAACACATGTAATAAGACTGTATATTCGATTTACCATGTAGAATTGTTTTGTCCCATTCACATATTATATATTATAAATTGGAAGGCGCTCAGTGTTGTATTAAGAAATACAGAAATGTGCATTATGTACTATGTAGATATTTTGTGCTGTAGCATGTATTGTCTTGGGCATGTGCATAAATGTATGCATGCACTGTCTACAATAATGCATTCATGCACTTTGCACCCTCCTGAATAAATGAATTGGGCATCAAAAATCCTGAATTAAATCCTTAGTTTCACCAAACTTTAAGATTAAAAAAGAACAGATAGTCACCCTATATTCAACAAAAAACTTGAATATTACTTACTGGGTTTGCAGAGACAGATGAGCTTGAGTGGAGAGGAGGTCACCTGTGCCTGGGCTGTCTGAGAGAGACTGCGAAACCAAAACGTTCCTTCCAGCTATTTATGCCTTTGCACAGTCCCCTTAGTCTAACAATATCAATAACCTCCTGACCCCTCCCAGCAACGAGCTCTCCATACTCCATATTACGATTCCATGTAGGATTTGTCCATGAGCAAGCATCCTGGTTTAGGCAAGTAGGTCATAGTTGGAATCGAGAGACACCCCCTCCCCCCCCCAACAAAACTCTTCAGGGAAATCGTGGATGTAGAGCTGTGTAGTCTTTTTCTGAAGTGAGATGGAGAGTGAGAAGGGTGGGGTGTTGTGGTTTAGAGTGGGGAAACAGACTTTGCTGCCGCCTCCACAGTGTCAGAGGCACCCGGCACCCCTGCTAACCCTTAAGCTAACCGATCTCGCATGCGGTGCATAATTGCTTCCATATGCTCACGTTTTGTGCCCTCAACCTTCTTCCAAGCTCTCTCCGCTTTCCTCACACTTCATTAGCTCTGAGATGTTTGGATGTGGCTTTTTATGTAGTACAGTCCAATTCCCTTCTTCTGGACATGATTTTAAGGGCTTTTAGGATCTGTTTCTTGTGAGTCCTTCCATTGCTGTGCAGTGTTGAAATGAGTGTGTTGGACATAAATCTTGGTGTCACTTTGAGGTCAGCATGTGTCAGCCATCCTTCATCATTCAGCCAAGCTCTGTCACATGTCACTCCTTGTGGACAGTGTGGGAGGGCTGCAAAATGTTGAGATCTAATCCATGACAGAGGAGCTGCATCTGACTGCTACTGTGAGGGGAGGCAGTAAATACCTGAGAGCAATTTTGCAAAGGCACCCTGATGAAATGTGGATTGCACGAGCGATGTTATTGCCCTTTATAGGAGATAGTCTAGCCTGTAGTTAGCCTGATTCCATTCTGCCTCGCCTAAGTGTAAACACACTGAATTGTGTGGTTTTGGAAAACAAGATGAAACTGAGTCATCATCTAATCATCTCAGCCTTATCCTTGACTTGACTTGGCTTGGCTGTGTTTTCTATTCAGGTCAATTGCACAGATAAGATCTTTGTTCCTGTCTTCACTTTTTCATTTTTGTTCAGTTCTGAAGTCATTGCCTCAGAAGCAGAGGTAAAATTTTGGGTAGGCTTGTGAAAAAGTGGTTACTTCCATTGTTTTTTAGTTTGTTTTTTTTCAATATACATTTTCCAAATGCAGTGTTCTAACATCGGGCTACAACATTTTGTTGACAGCAGTACCGTCATCGTCCGACATAAACCAGCACTGCCACCTGATGCATTTAACTACACTTGCTTTGCTTTTTTGCTTTGTAAATTGCATTTTAGCTTTGATGCAACTATCAAACTTAAAGACCGCTCACAACAGCTTTTTAAAAACGTATTTCAGGGTTTGGAAATAGGTAAGAAACAACATACACTGTAGTGTTGGGGACTGATTTTATTTTTGTAAGTGTCTCAGGTACACCGTTTGACCACTCTTAGAGCTGATGCACTGATCTTAAAAAGCTGACAACTTGAGGCAGTGGCAGATAGCAACAGTTGCTAAGCAGTTATTTAAGGGCTGAGAAAATAAGAGGGAGCTTGGAATTAGTCGATTAGACTACCTTACACATTCAGGACTGGTAAGGTGAAGATTTTGTTTGATCATAGTACAATGGCCACAATCAAAGAAAAGAAATCAAAAAGTGCAGCTATATTAATATTAATATTCTTGCTTCATTTAACTGGATAACTCTAAGATCAGTCTGGGCCTGGTTGTGTACCTGGGTTGCCTGGAAAGAGTCTTTCCATTTTTAAGCTGTTTTAAGAAAACAGACCCTTAGGTTTCTAAAGTGTTTGAAAAGAAAAACTTTTATTCACATCGAGTTTTGTTGAGGGGTTTTAAACTTCTAAAAGGTTCTTTACACTTGCACATTGCAACTACAAAAATGATTTTTAAAGAACCACTTTGTGAATCTATATGGCATCCCTTCAAGACACTAATAAGTCACAATATAATAAGCACAATTCATTTACTTATAATCTTAGACTGAAGTGTAGTGACATTTATCTGCCTTGAAAATGTACATTTAGATTTGATCACATCACCATGCGCAGGCAAAAATATATAAAAACCATATTTCATTTTCCTGTCCCACCGAAAGGCTCAGCAAGCTTTGAGACCTCATGTTTCACTCAGTACGTCTCATACACCTTTTCAAAAAGTATTCTTTAACAGTTCTTTAACAGTGGTTTTGTATAGAACCATGAACACTTAAAGAACCATTTGGCTGCATAAATGGTTCTTTTTCTGGTTAAATGGTTCTTCTCGATAAGGGAAAAAAAAATGTTCTATATATCCTCAGAAAGGGTTCTGCAATAAGTCAAAGAACCTTTTTTGGTATTATAGAGAACCACACTTCATTCTGAGGCTTCGGGCATCATTCCGAGCCTTAAATCTGCTGTTGAATATGAAAAATATGCCTCATTTGAAAACCAACAACCCTTTTGAGTTGATCAAATAAATCTGACTTACCCCAGTAAGGACAGACTGAAATTCATCCTTTAACAACCATCATCATCCAAATGCATGAAAATAAATGTTGCGTTGTTGTGACTGCTAAACAGTTAGCCAGCTAGCAGCGGTCTGTTTGAGACCTGGTCTGTCTGGCCAGAGTTTGTGGAACATTCTGCTGACTAGATCTTGAAGATATTTAGCTTTATTGTAAAATTTTCCTGTTACCAGCCATCCATGTGGAACCCAAGACCTTTGTGACCCACATTACTTCCTACTTACTCACCAAACGTCTCAAAACAGATCTCCTGCGAGCTTGAAAAGGTTAAAGAAGAAAATGTGCTTTTGCTTGGCAAAATCCTGTTGACTGTTAATTCCCAGGGTGCCCGAAGCATAGTCCGGGGAGATTAGCAGCTTATGTCAGTGGTGTGGAGTGGAAATCTGTTGGGATTCTTTCTCATTCTAAAATTGCTCCAGCTCTGCTCCATTCTAGCTCAATTTCTTTTTCCCCAGACGGTCTACCTGTGTGAGTCACATGGTTTGCAGTTTATATGTGATGGCCATTCATGCAGAGTTTGCCCAGTGAAGCAGAACAGTGGGCCTAGACTAGAAATTCTCCTTGCTTATAATTAAGTTACATTACATACAATTAGATTAAAACAGATTTGTTTACCATTTTTCTAGCTTCTGATTGGGCAATCATTTCAAGCCTATATATACTGACAAAAAAATAGCAAGTAATGTGTAGCATGGAATTGTGTAGTAAGGAATACTGAAGTATTTTTTTGTTTAAATTTGACCATTAGGTGTAAAGTGACCACTTGTCATATGTGAACACAGAGCACACAGCACGAAACCACCAGACCACCAGCTGCCCATTAATGATTTAATTCATGAAGTGAAGTGCTAAGGGGTATTGCAAGACTATAGCAGTACACTGGGAAACACACTAGTTTAATTTTATTTATAAGGCATTGTCTGGCTATATGCCAGCTTATATCACATTTTTGGTCTCTATAAATAATGGGAGTTATCATACAGCTGGGAAAGTCTGCTTTTAGCTACAGTATTCACTACAGTGAACTCTAAAGCTCGACCCGCAGGTGTCACTCAACATTTTAAACTCTTCATTTCAAACCAACTCCTCACACCCTGCAACTGTTTTATTTGATTTTAATTCTTATATTGTTTAATTGAATATAATTACTTTATCGAGTCACTGTATTCCGTTACTCTGATTTTAGTTTGTCTTTTTTATGCATACTAGTCAATTTGAACCTCAACCCCAAATGTGCTTATTTAATTTTCATACTTTACTTTAATTGTCGCTCTGGCCAGGGGGAGTCCCTGCCTTGCGCCCGCTGACCCCGGTATAGGCTCCGGGTATAGTGAGGATTAAGCGGTTACAGAGAATGAGTGAGAGTGAGAGACTTACATTGTCTTTATTCTTTTATGTTTACTTTAATTGTCTTTTTATGAATTATTTTTTAATTTCTAGTTTTATTTATTGTTTATCTCTTTCTAATTAAATTTACATTGTTCATTTGAATTCTTAATTTTCTGCTCTTATTTTTACCTTCCTCTTAACTGCTTTTTAATCTGTTCGTTATGGACCTGTAAGTTAAATTTTAAGTTGATCAAATTCCATTTTCAAATCCTATCCATATGCACTATGGGGCAGCTGGTGGCCTAGTGGTTAGGGCGTTGCCCCTGCAATCAGAAGGTTGTGGGTTCGAATCCCAACACTGCTAGTGTTATTACTGATGTACCCTTGAGCAAGGTACCATCCCCACACACTGCTCCCCGGGCGCCCCTCATTGGTGGCAGCCCCCTACTTCACTTGGTGAATGGGTTAAACGCAGAGAAAGAATTTCACACGCTTTGCTGTGGTGTGTTCACGCGTGACTATAAGGGGCCACTTTACTGTTACTTTATAAATGCCTGGTTGCACTGTAAATGAGGATAACCCTCAATGTATTTCGGAGTGAAAATAAAGGTTGCCTGATATGCAGCTGATGTAGTGTAGTGGGTAGCATGGCTGATCTCCATGCAGCAGATTGGGGCGGCACTCCACACCACACCAATACAAGTCCTTGGGTAAGTGTATGAAATAAATATATCACTGAAACTGTAGCAGAGTCTTTATGGAAACATTATTGGTGCTTAGATCAGTACTGGCAATCTGGGAAAGCAAAATCTACAGATCTTTTGGCACTAACCTCCCCACTAAACTATCAACAGACCAAACACACCTACTTGTTTACTTCCCTTTCAGCAAGAACGTGACAATTTGACAAGTTCTTGAGGTTCTCCAGCCTCGATACACAAAGGCCAGTGCAAATTATATGAACAGTCTAACAACCCAAACAATTTCACATCGACAAAATCACAGTTTAGAGGCAAAGCAGGGCCATTCATGCAGGTGGGAATGCATATTAGTTAGTACTGAACAATATGGACAACAGGATGTATTTTGCAGCGATATTGTTATATAGAGTATTAGTGACGTGCCTTGCATTGATGGTTTTTGGTAAAGCATAACTGCCAAAGATGGACTTCCATTTTTTTCCCCAACACTATGTTTGCATGATCATAATTTTGGTTTGTAAAAATATGTAAACAGTAATTAAGAACATCTTAAATTTGCTGTACAAAGCTGAAGTTCCCAGTATTTTTTACATTACAG
Source organism: Brycinus macrolepidotus (assembly GCA_037974445.1). Lineage (NCBI taxonomy): Eukaryota > Metazoa > Chordata > Actinopteri > Characiformes > Alestidae > Brycinus > Brycinus macrolepidotus. The sequence continues at coordinate 4,214 of JBBPCZ010145929.1, read as the reverse complement.
AATACAGTACATTTCATCTTTGGAGGCAATGTCTGGTAATTTACAGTCATTACATAACTTAAAGAATATTATTATTCCAGTTGTGCGTTTTTTTTTTTCTTTAGAGCTTGTTCTTCCCGTACTGCTATCCAGAAATGCTTTCATAAGAGTAGACTGGTCTTCTTTGTGAGTAGCAAACATAAAACTTTCTCTGAAGGCAGATACGTCACTCTTTCAAATGACTTGATTTTCTAATGCACATCACACATGGTTAACATTGTACAATAGTGTAGAACAATACTGAAAAATAGAAAATAAGAAGATAAAACCTGATAATATGTAATGTCTTGTGAGCATCTGGACCTTCTTATTTACTATATATGTGTTATGTTATTTTATTCAGAAAAGAATCACATTCCCAGTGTTTCAGTGTTTTTCTGAGGCCTTCGGAACATTGTTAGGATACATGGCATTTTGAAGTACCAGGAGATTTTAAATGAAAAATTTTAGATGTTTCCAGATGTAACTCTGCCAGATGTGGCTCTCCTTCCAGCAGAATAGTGATCCAAGACATACGTCCAAATCCACACGAAATGGTTCAATTTCCACAGAGTCAAGCTTCTAAAATGACCATCTCAGTCCGTTAACCTAAGCCTGTTGAAATCCTGTGTGGTTGAAGCTGAAGAGAAGTGGACCTAGAACCCTGGAGTAAATGAGGAAATGCATATAATGTGATGCTTTTGTTTAAATAATATTTAAATTTGCTCAAAATAAAGATTAGATTTCACATTTTCAGTGTGAGATTGAACTTGCTCCACAAAGACACTTTTATGACCCCTTTTTTACCAAGGGTACCAATAGTTATGGATTTGACTTGTTCTTTGACAAGCTAGAACATAAAGCATTCAATTCCTACCAATTCTGATACCTCTCTTTCTGCTTCCAAATGCATGTATATCATTTCTGTACTGTGGATTGAAATACAGTAGTTAAAGGAAAAACGAGGAGTCTTGGCATAAAAACCCTTCAGTGATCACAAAACCAGTGAGAGAGAATAATATCTTATACCAGAGGAAATAACTATGCGGCAGTTATAGACATGATGCCCATAACTCTGTGTTATTCTTGGCAACATATTTGCTTTTACAGCAAAATGAAATTCAGCCTTAGGAGGGAAGTCATACCAGTCTGTAACTGTAACCTGAACATCTGTAGTGAAAAGTTATTTGATGCTGCTTCGAATTATAAACGTATACTATGTTGACCATAGACTTAACCATGACCAGTTTATCTATAAATCACCCATTGCCAAAAAAACGTCATTCCGTTGGCATTTTTAGTGGTGTATTAATCTCCACTGGCACATTAGTTACTTTAGTTCATCCCTGGGTAGGCCTCCTTGCCAGGTGGTCTGACACGGATTTTCTCTGAGCACGGGAGGTTCATTGCTAACCCACAAAGTGAGTCTTGTGTTATTTCCATTCAGATCTCCCAGTGTGACACTCTGCCCACGGGCCGGAGGTATAAAGAACATGATTTACTGGGTCTTTCCCAAAGTGATATTCATTTTCCAGCACAGCAGAAGTTCTCTGAAAGTCGGAAGTGTATCTTAGTGTGGGTTTCTAATGTAATGTGGATTTATACTGGTGTAAAATCCATTTCCTAAGTAATCTAATAGTAAATTAGTTATCAAGGCCTTCAGCGGACAAAATGTGATCTTTATAAAAGAACCAAAAAAAGTGAGATGAATGAATGTCTACTTTCAAAAAAATTCTTATACAATTTAATTGTATGTATTATGTCATATACTCATGTCACTGGAATTATAATTAAATTTAGTTGCAGTTACATGATTATATGACATAACACCATATGGAATTCAATTTATATATACATTCAGTTTATATATATATTCAGTTTATATTCTGTATCAGCAGGTTTAGTGCTTCTGACTTTTACTGTTATATGTTAGTGATATTAAATGACAAGCACATAGCAAATGTACATTCCATAAAACAAAACTGGACACACAACAAAAAGCCAAGTAATGTCATTAGTATTTCAAGTGTTTTGAAGTGTTTGCAGCGGTGTCTATTGTTAGTGATTAGTAGTTAGTGTTCTCCTCCAAGCGTGTTGGGCTGTATACTGATGTTGTGATTGCAACAGTTCAAAAAGATGCCCTGGGTGGCCTTATGTGACTCAGAGGAAGCACATGCTAACCTTCACCCTCCCAGTGTTGGTGGTATTGTGTGATTGTGGAAGTTCTAGGAATTGGGCATGACTAAACTGGGAGGTAAAACAAAACTGATTTCTTTTGAATATTGATTCCACCTCATGTATAATAAGTAGCATTTTAAGCCAAATTACTACCATTTCTCCAGTCTTATGGGGTGGTTTTAATTTGTGAGAGCTCTAAAAGTAAATTCTTGTCTGCTACCCATGCCTTTGCCTCTTTTTTCTTCTTTGTCACACCTCAGTCTCTGTTTACTGTGTAATTTTTCTATGCCACAGGTTCCCCCCGAAGGAATTTATGGACCCTCTGTTGATGAAAGGTCTCCTACCATTTTATTACATCCAGAAAGCCCCAGCTTGGCCCTCAGGTTTCTGAAATGTTCTCCATCATTACTGTAAATCCTGTAATGGGCTTTCCTTTGTTTTGTTAGGTGCGAAACGCATAAAGGGGATGATGGAGAACAGCAAACTAAGGGGGAAAAACGAAATGTCAAGGTAGCTCCGAATGGCAGATCAGTTTTTGTTAAGTCTACTTTAATGTTTTCCTATGTCTTTGAGCACCATCCTCATTGAACCGGCAGTAGAGAGAGGAGAAAAGTTATGCAACTCTCTAAGTAGCATAATGGCCATATTTTAGTGTGGAGTCTTTTGCCGTGAGAAGAATGAATTCATTGTGACCACATAGCGGTGGGAGTGTTTAGTATGCCTGAATCCCACCTAAGCTCTGTCACCATGGGATGAACATTTTAAGAGGAGGAATATATTGCTATTCCTCATAGCCAAGACCATTCTCCAGTCCTCTGCTATCTTATAATGATGAAGCAATATTAGCCATGCTGCTTTAGCATCAGTTGTTCCATATTTTGATTAATTTAAGCTCATAAACATGGGAGCACTGTGGGGGTTACCCAGATATAATGTAATCTAGCTGTCATGAGGAATAAAGATCAATTCAAATGATCCATAACAGACACAAGCATGAACTGAAGTCACGCAAGGCTAATAACCTTTGGCTTGAGCATATGACTTTGTGTCTAAATGCACATTTGTGTTGCTTAAAGAAAAAGACTAATTCCGTCAATCATTCTTGCCCAGTGAAATGGCCAGATATCTATTTAGAGGATCTTTCAACTATTACCCCAATTTCTCTGGAGAACGTGACTTTAAACTGCAAAAAAGAAAGCCATGTGCAAAAAGGGTAATGCCAAGAATTTCTGGAAAGGTCACTGGAAAGAATTGGACATCAGTCTGTTTATGATAGATTAAAGAATCATAGCATGTAAATTTATTCCTTTGTTATTCCACGGAGCACTTAGGCCTACATTTTTAAACAATTGTGCGTTCCAGATGTTGCCATAATTCTTGGACGTCTGTTTTAAAGGAGAAGGAAGACTTCCCTTTAGAAAAGAATATATATTTGTAAAACATGCTGAAGCTCATACATTGCAGTCTGTTTTCCAAAGATGAATTCCCCTCCATATGGAGGGCCATGATTTTACAACTTGCAATTATGCCATAACCATGACATCTTGGAAAAATATTTAGATGCTGGGGTCTGGATTGATGATATTTGCCTTCAGACATTGATGCGAATGAGATCACTCTGAGGCAAGATCTAGGGCTACATTGTTTTCATATAAAGATTGCGATTTGTGTTTATACTGAAATAAGACGAACTCTCTCTGCATAGTCTTGTAAATGTTTTGCTATCATATCTATTTAATGACTTGTTTTGTTTCTCTTACAGAGCTGTGCAAAAGTCTGTATCTGAGAATGTACTATGTGAAGCTATTTTATCTGTTATGTAAGCATTTGTTTGCTAAAATGCTAATATTAGAATAAATAGAAAAAATGTATTTTATTTATATTTTGATTTTATATCTAGCAGTGTGCCACACACAACCATTTCCAGACCTCTCCTCAAGGAAGATAAGATAAGATAAGAAAGACCTTTATTTATCCCGAGGGAAATTCTTTTGTCATATACATGCTCAGTGCAACAA
>JBBPCZ010145881.1:0-19534 GCA_037974445.1 Brycinus macrolepidotus | reverse complement strand
ACCCCGGCCGGACGCAATTTCCAGGTCTCAAAAAGAGGACATGTCCGGGGAAAAGAGGACGTCTGGTCACCCTAATTAATAATACATTTCTAAAAGTAAATGTAATTTCTACGCAGATTTCAGGATGGATTGAGAATGCTTTGTGTGCTGGACAAAATCCAAGCTCACCCAGAAAGTTTTGCCCCCTTCTGTGCTGATCTCCTACAGCCTTCACAGCTGACATGTTTTTGGTGTGGATTTCATTCCACAGTGTTTTGTTAGAAAAATATACTGAAAAATATAAACTATAAGTTAATATTTTATCAGGTTATTCAAGTAAAATTCTGGTTTTTATCAAGGTCAGTTATGGTCAGAAAGAACTTTCATGCAGAAGCACAATGTGGAGTAGTCTTAAAATGGGTTTGAACCTTGTCTCTGTATGTTTAGCCACCAGTAAGTTGCCAGAGATCTTTAAACCAAACTGAATTTACTGCAGTTTGTTTTCATTAATAAGCAAATTTCTTCAGTTTCCAAAGTGTCCACCAATCAGTGCCTATTACTGACTATTAGTGTTTATATAGCTTATTTCAAACTTTCCGTTTTCTCATTAGTGTGTATTTTAACACACATTTCAACAACCACACTTTGAATTGCTCAAAGTATTTGTTTTTGCTGAGAAATCGTATTGTCTAGCAGTTACTGAACAAGCATGCCAAATGTGACACACACTGAATGACCTGACATAAAACCCTAATGATGGTATAAAGTATTAGTAAGATGCAGAGGGTAAGACACTGTTTTATAAAACTGACCCACATACTGGCATAATGTTAGAAACCTCAAGTTTTCCCAACAAGTAATGAATTTTGAAATTCTATTTTTCATTATCTATTTTATAACGTATTTAGATAACAGACATTTGATATAAAAACATGCAACACATGAACTCGATCTACAAAACTAACTGTGACACTGTAAACATGCACATCTTTTTTTTCAGAAATCTTAGATGAGGATAACTCATATGAAAACTGCAGGTGGTAACCCTTAGCATACTTGTATGGAAATTCAGATATTTTGTGAAAAGAATTATATTAGTAGTTCTCAAAGGATGATTGGTTATGATTTTTCTCCAATGCTACAATCAGGTCTAGATTTACAGGTATTAGCAAACTGTATAAAAGTCCAATTCGATATGAAATTTTCTACATTATTTTATTTCCCTCTTGAGGACACACTCTTATTTTGGAGCATTCATATGATTTATTTTTAAGTCACACCAAAATTCCATAACTTTATTGCCACTAAGCTGTTGAACATAGTGATGCTCTACATGTTCATAGTCCTGGAAAGGTTTTAAGACTAATAAAATTAGTGGGTGAATTTTTGGTTAAATTAAACATTTGAGTCTTAAGTCTTTGCTGTAAATGTAAAATTGTTAGTTTTAATAAACAAACCTTTAAAAGAGTGGGTCAATGTATATGCAATGCAAGAGTTTTTTTCAGATTGTATCCTCTTCTGTTCTTTGATGTGCTTTGTTCTGGTTCTTATGCTACTGACTTCTCAGATTCTGCTTAAGTATATTGACTTTAGATGTCATCATATTCAACAGAAGACATCAAATATAAAAATAAGTTATAGTTCAGTCAATTTATTGAGTTCCCCAGAGAAAGAAATTTCAATAAAATGTTTCTCTATTTTCTGGTAACAGTTTGTTTGAACATTTAAAAGAAGCTTTGTGACTCTAAATCATACTGATAAAAAGTCTTAAAATGTCATACTCAGCAAATATCTATGAAATGGAATATAACTCCAACTACAAACATAAACCTATGTTTAAGTGTAATTCAGCCACCATTAAGACTGGCAGTGCCATTTTGCTTTGCATTACAAAACTACAGTCTGTAAATATCTCATGCAGAACTTTTCTATTGATGTGAATATGCTGTTAGTCTGTTTGCCAGTCATAAATATCTGCTGATAGTGTTTTTTTTTTTAAAGATTTTTACTCAGTATGGCTATGATTTTAGGAATGCCTTTCTTCAAGAAAATGCATAAGGCTGCAAAACAGATCTATACCATGATTTCCATCAAAAGACTGCTGAAGTGTATCTATTGTTGTGCCACTGAATGTAATGTTAATTGACTGAACAACAGTATTTTTTGTCTGTTACTCTGAGAGTGGTCTGTTGTCATCAACAGCAAAGCTACTGTCCATGTCACAAATACCTTTCATGCTAGGGTTACTGCATTCCTTCATTGCTGACTTTGCCCCTTTACTACAGCTGAAGAGGAGTTTGCCTTCCTTGTGTTGCAAGACCAGGGTTATTCCACTCCCCCCACCAATCCTCACCATATTCTACAGAAGTACCATCGAAAGTCTCCTCTTCAGTTGCATCACTGTCTGGAACGGGAATTGTAATGTTTTGGACTGTAACACACTGCAGCGGATAGTGAGAGCAGTTTAGAAGGTTATCGGTGTGCCTCTGCCCCCCGAAGGACATTTACTAAACCTGCTACTTTAACAGAGCCAGAAACAGTGTGAAGGACTGTTCCCACCCATTACACAGATTCTGCTCTCTTCTGCTGTGTGGCTTCCGCTCTGGTTCTGCATGACTGTGCAACAGTTCCATACCGCAGGCCATCAGGGTTATGAATGCACAAAAATGTTTAGTCCCTGGTTAACCAGTACATTTATACTGTATATATTTTTCATACATATTTCTCCTGCACTTTACTGTCCCTTGTTTACAGGCACTTTTTTGTCCTGTAACTTGACTTGATAACCCAAAACTTACACTTAGTATGGTTTCAGTGCAACAATATAATAATAATAATAATAATAATAATAATAATAATAACAATAATAATAATAATAATAATAATAATAATAATATCATCCTCGTGCTGGGTTGTTTATGTCTGGGCGTGGCAGTTAGCAAGGCAATCAGTTGCTGAGCAGGAGAGGCTCATTCCGCTCAGGTGCGTCTAATTGCCTTCTAACTGCCGCCCCCGTAGATAAACAACCAGCACAAGGACGAGGGGGCGTGGCGGACGAGGCCCGGACGTCACAAAAACAAATAAAAAAAAATTTGCAATAGACTGAAGCCGCAACAGCTGATCCGCGTATAAGCAGGAGTTTACTGTATAGCACACAAGCAACACAAGTGGGAAGTGTATGTAAACCTTCCAGAATGAATAATATGGCACCATTTATTATTATTATAAAATAAAACTGCAGTGATCAGTTACATCAATTCAAAATGCACCTGCATTGTTTTGTATTTTTCAGTCAGATGAAAGGCTTTTTCCAGTCATCTATTTAATCTTTAAAGTTTTCTGAAAAATCTCGTTAAAATCGCGTCTTGTCTCCTTCTCATGAACCCAATATCATATTTCGTCTTGTGAACTGAGTTAAGCGTTTCGTCACACCCCTAATAAATTAGTCTTACAAACGTTATCATCATGGAGTTTATAATTTCAATAACTAGTTCATTAAGGTCAAACATCTCTCTTTATTTTCAGGGCTCTCAAGTCACACGCATCTGGCTGTCTTCTCACGCTCTCACGTCATACCTCCGATTTCTCACGCTGAAAATCTATTTTATCTATCGGCCAAACACGATTTGCGATCGTTTAATTACGCCTTACGCACGGCATCCCTGTACAGTCGTCAACCCCCCCCAGTTTTGTGTGCTATCTCTTTCTCAATCTCTCTCCGACTTCAGAGTGTATTAAAGAACTTTTAACCCACTACAGAACAGCCAGGACCCTAAGATCAGCTGATCTTAGTGGTCTGGCTCTTTATATTACTGATTTTACTCTTTATATTACTGATTTATGTTTTATTTATTTTTTTTGCCATCACAAATCTTGTGCTTGTTATTATTATTTCTGTATTTTATACACTTTTATAATATTTGAGATTCTCCTTTGCATTTGAATCTTATGCCTGTATATAGTTTTTCTTTTACTTCAGTTTCACCTGCTTTTCACCTGAGTCTGTCTCTTTTGTCGGCATCTTACTTATTTTGACCCACAGATTCACATCTCCGAGAGGTTTTACCCAAAAACGAAACTGAAGATGAGTTTAGATTTTATCTCAAATACCTGAATCACAAACTCGAGGCGAGCACCGCCCTGAAGAGTGAATAAAAGAGGTGACTTGAGGCGACTTCAGTCACCAAGGCAGATTATGTGATGTGGGTTCTGACAAACCGTCACTGCTCCCGGGCTGAGAAGATGAGCTCCACGCTGAACGAGCAGTATGAGAAGAAGGTTCGGCCGTGCATCGACCTGATCGACTCCCTGCGCTCCCTGGGGGTGGAGAAGGACATGGCCCTGCCTGCCATCGCCGTGATCGGGGACCAGAGCTCCGGGAAGAGCTCGGTGCTGGAGGCGCTGAGTGGGGTGGCCCTGCCCCGGGGCAGCGGTGAGTCACTGAGATGCTTTTTTGCCCTGCCATGTCTGTATCACATCATTAAATACCACAGACAATAATTTTGATGTTTCTCAGTACTTACACAATAACCAAATCCAAAAGACCTAAAAGGTGTTGAAATGTGATGTTATGACACTGTGCCCTCTCAGTTAGCTCAGCTAAACAGAAATATACTGAGGTAGAAATGCCAGTAAGTAAGTGAAATATGCCAGTGAGAGAGGTAAATATGATAAGTGAGTATATAATAATGGATGAGTAAAATTTAGTAGTAACTGAGTAAATATGCCAGTAACCATCAGGGCCGGCTCACTTGTTTATCTATTTACCTTTGCTGTTTAAGGTTTTATGGTATGTTTGGTGATCAAGCAGAACCTGTGAAAACTGCTCACACCAGTTCACTTTATTGATTTACGTTCCAGTGATTTCTTTGGGAAAACTAGTACATCTCTCAAATGTGTCTTACTTTTTTACTGACAAAAATTCTGCACTTGCCCAGTGGCATGTGTTGTACATGTGTTATGAGTTAACTGGATTTATGCTGAAAAATACAGGGAAATGCCAAAAATGTTTAGGGATGAAAAGGAAAAAAAAAATCAAAACTCAGGTAATGTCTCCTAATTTCATTACTCCCTTTCAAATATGCAGGAATGGTGACACGATGTCCTCTGGAGCTGAAGATGAAGAGGAGCAAAAAGGAGAAACACTGGCATGGAAGGATCAGCTATAATGATTATGAGGAGGACATTAAACATCTGGCAGAAGTGGAGGAAAAGGTCAGAGAAGGTACAGATCCAATTAATATATGCAAGCTAAGGATGCGTCTTGGAACACTGGTGGTGCTAACCATACATAAAAGCTAGCTAGGACAAAATTGTTTGATACCATAGTAGTAGTGAAGAATCAACATACAATTTTCCTTTTACAACAAACAACAACCGAGACGTTTTTGGCTTCTAAACGCTGGAGTTAAGAGGCTAATAAAGCTAAAAAGTAAGACGCACTGTTTCAATAAATATGGACTAAAGTATGGGAGCATAGCTAATAACAGCAGCAAAAGTAATTTTAAAGTCTGATTTTTTCTATAATACAGCCAGCCAGAAACCACATTAGAGACTTAAAGTTCTGACTAACTTGATTTTTCCCCCAAAATTGTTCCTTAAAATCAGACAGCATTACCATAAGCTCACCCTAATCATACAGAATCAACCCGCCTGCTCTTTCAGCTCAGAATAAAATGGCTGGAGTTGGAGTGGGCATCAGCGGTGAACTCATCAGTCTGGAGATCACCTCAGCTGACGTCCCTGACCTCACACTCATCGATCTGCCCGGGATCGCCCGAGTGGCTGTCAAGGGCCAGCCAGAGGACATCGGAGACCAGGTACCAGACCAAATAACAAACAAAAAAAATGTATGTGTTGCATAAAATGCACAGTAGAAACAGTAAGAATAGTTTGTAAGTCATTAAAAGTGTAGCTCTGTTTATTAATTGTCCATATGTAATATTTCATAACTACACACATGGCCATTGAGAGAAAATCAGAAGGTTGTAGGTTCGAATCCCAACACTGCCACTGCTCCTTAGGCACCCCTCGTTGGTGGCAGCCCACTGCCTCATTTGGTGCATGGGCGCCGGAACCATTATAGCAGGGGGGATGTGTCAAACCCACTTTTTAAAATCTTTCGTTTTGTCCCCCCACGTTTTCCTTCCCAGACTACAGCTGAGACGTAGAGCACTGCGCGCATCCCAAACAGAAATGGAGTAATTCTAGCTCATCTCACCTTGTTTGTCTCTTTAGTTCTGCAACCGCAAGTTCAGCCCAGTGAGGTGATGTCACAACAGCCAAATGTTCCACCATTTTATCGATATGAAATGATATTATCGATATTAAATGATCAAGTCCTGATCAACTGATGAAAAAGCTGTATATATGCACAATACACCAGATAGTATTGAACACTGTTGCACTGGAACCATGCCAAAATTCCAAACAGGCGTGGACATGAAGTGGTGCTATTTTTCAGCTATAAAATGAATAATTAAAAGAAAACTTAAGAAGAACAATTCTGGGATTGCTTCCACAATCACACTGATAATAAACCTGAGTAAGAACAATAGTGTCATTGCTTCTGCAATCAGATTTAAGGCCTAGATGGGGAGGAGACTGACAAGATGCTAACAGGAAGGCGGGGCTAGGGAGGAGACTAAAGGCCATAACACAAGAAACTGAGTGAGCTCATGGAACATGTAAACAAAGACAGAGACGAGACAAGGGCAGAACATTACAAACATGCATCAACATCATTCTATGCTCATATGCTCTGCCTAAGTATAATTTACTTTTCTTACTGTGTTCTAATACAAAGATCAGGAAAGGCAAGTCTATATGTATAGCACATTATCATACACAGTTATTATCCTGTGTATATCCTCTGTACACTCTGTAAGTGCTTTACAGAGGTATACATAAAATTATAAAACGAGTAACAATAAAAGTAACCATAAAATTTATATAGTATAAAAGTAGGATTTAAAATTAAGATAAAAAGGTAACTAAAGCAATATATGATAAAAGAGCATGGATTTTGTGCAGATCTTATTAGGAACTGAAAGCACTGGAAAACAGGTCAGTTTTAAGATCGTTTTTCAAACCAGCAACAGTCAGGGCAGATCTGATCTCCATGGAGAGTTGGTTTCAGCAGTGGACAGCATAATGACATTTCACCCTATTTCAGTTCTGATCTGGGCACCATTAGCTGACCAGCTCCAGCGGATCTAAGATATCTTCCAGTTTGATATTCATGTAGGCTCCAAATCATTGAGTGACTTATAAACAAATTAACAACACTTTGCCAATGTAAGGACCTGAGGATTGGAGTAATGTTCTCTTTTTTGTTGGTTTTTGTTGGCATTGCAGTAGTCAACCCTGCAGGATATAAACGTTTGTGGCATTGGTTGTTGGGTGTTATTTATCGACCTAGATTCCAGATATGCACTGAGTTGCGATCTTTGTTCCCAAACAGAACAATCTCTGTCTTTTTTTAATGAAAGGAAATTTTGCTGCATTTAGCCATTCACTTTTTGAGCCAAAATCACAAGGAGTCTATAGGATGAAAGTAATCTGATGGAATTATGTAGATAGATCTAAGTGTCATCTGCATAGCTATGTTAATCCACCTTGCACTCTTGGAGAATTTGGCCAAGAGGAAGCATGTTTAGGTTGAACAAAAGGGGGCCAGAAATGGATAATTGGACTCCAAACGGCATAGCAGTGTCCATAGAGGCAAAATAGTCCCTGGTTTGTAGATATGTCCTAAACCATCTGAGAACTGTTCCCAAGAGCCCAACTCAATTTTCTTATCTGTCCAGTAATCTTTTTTTTTTTAATGTTTCTAATAAAGTGACCAGTAAGTGATGGCACAAGGTGGGTGTTTCTAATAATGTGGCCAGTGAATGTGCATGCCTGTACACGAACATTCTCGTTTCTTTCCAACAGTTTTCTTTTGTAAATGGACACTTTTTCCTTTCAGATAAAAGAACTGATAATTAAGTTCATCAAAAAACAAGAAACGATCAACTTGGTGGTGGTGCCATGTAATGTTGACATCGCGACCACTGAAGCCTTGAAGATGGCTCAAGTAGTAGACCCAAATGGGGAGAGAACTCTGGGTCTGTACTGGATTTTCTTATATAATAGATTATTCTACTGCAAAAAAAACTATCATGATTATTATTATATATTCATATACAACATACTGTACTATAAAAACTTTATTAAAACTTAAAGTGCTTTGCATTATTTTAAGACATACACTCCAATTTAAAACTGAATTATTGTTTTCAGTAATAAACAGTTAATATGATTTGACTTTGCTGTAAGTACTTACCAACTTATAGCTCACTAAATTACTGTCACGGGGAAAGGACATGAATGAACTAGAACCACCAGTTAGACCAGTGTAGCGTGGTGGATGAACCCAAACGCGGATAGACACGTGAGAGTTGGCAACGAAGCACCTAAGGAAGCGCTCCAGCTGTTGGTTGGCCCATTCCGTCTGACCGTTAGTCTGAGGGTGGTAGCCCGAAGACAGACTACAGGTGGAGTCGATCAGACGACAGAAAGCCTTCTAGACCCTGGCTGTGAACTGGGGCCCCCTGTCCGAGACGATGTCCTTGGGGAGCCCATGCAGTCAGACTACGTGCTCGAGTATAAGCTCTCCGGTGGGAGTTATAAAAGCCATCTTCCATTCGTCGCCCTCTCTGATGCGGACAAGGTTGTAGGCGCTTCTCAAGTCCAGCTTGGTGTAGATAGAAGCACCAGAGAGGGCGTCCAGGGCGGTGTTGGTAAGGGGAAGAGGATGACGGTTTTTAATGGTTATTTTATTAAGCCCCCGGTAGTCGACACACGGACGAAGCCCCCCGTCTTTTTTCTTAACAAAGAAAAACCCCGCGGCTGTGGGAGAAGACGAGGGTCGGATGGTCCCCTGGCGAAGACCCTCGGAGATGTAATCCTCCTTTAGCCTTTTGTTCCAAAGGGGACAAAGAGTAGAGTCGGCCGTGGGGCAGTACCGTGCCCGACTGGAGGTCTATGGAGAGATCATAAGGACGATGAGGAGGAAGTTGAATGGTCCATTGTTTACAAAAGACCTCAGCCAAGTCACGGTACAGGATGGGAATGGCCTCGAGGTCGACATCGGGGGCCTCGGGTCCCCCTGAGCACGTCTCAGCCTTTGCCCGGAGACAAAGCTCCTGACAGGTTGGACCCCACTGAAGAACCTTATGCTGTGTCCAGGAAATGAGGGGGTCGTGTAGGCGAAGCCCAGGGAATCCCAAAATGAGAGGGGGTGAAGTGAGGCAAGTGATAAGGAAAATCAGTTCTTCGGTATGGTCACCAATGGACAAGGTGAGGGGAGTGGTCTGATGAGTGATTGGGCCAGATGAAAGGGGTTGACCGTCAATGGCAGTGATGGAAACAGGCTGAGTTAACGCCTTAATGTCCACACCCAGCTGGGTAATGAAGTCAAAATCGATAAAATTACCAGCCGCCCCCGAATCAACGAAGGTGGTGGTCACAATTCGTTTGTGATCCAACTGAATGTGTACTTGAAATGTGAGATGGGAAACGGCTGATATGCTGGAGGTGAGAGCCTTCGGACCAGGTGAGTTCCTCCCCCTATTCACCTAGTCTGGCTGTTTCCCGAACGGAGAGGGCAGACAGCACGATAGTGATCGGGGGAGGCGCAATAGGCACAAAGGCCTTCGCGATAGCGTCACTCTCTCTCCGCATTAGTCAAGGAGGCGCGCCCTCCTTGGGCTCCCCGGCTCCGGATGAGTGGGCCTCTGAGGGAGGTGGAGACCTGATGAAGTTCAACGTGGGTTCGATGGGGTTCTTGGTCCGGAGCCCAGGGTATCCCAAAATGAGAGGGGGTGAAGTGAGGCGAGTGATAAGGAAAATCAGTTCTTCAGTATGGTCACCAATGTACAAGGTGAGGGGAGTGGTCTGATGAGTGATTGGGCCAGATGAAAGGGGTTGACCGTCAATGGCAGTGATGGAAACAGGCTGAGTTAACGCCTTAATGTCCACACCCAGCTGGGTAATGAAGTCAAAATCGATAAAATTACCAGCCGCCCCCGAATCAACGAAGGTGGTGGTCACAATTCGTTTGTGATCCAACTGAATGTGTACTTGAAATGTGAGATGGGAAACGGCTGATATGCTGGAGGTGAGAGCCTTCGGACCAGGTGAGTTCCTCCCCCTATTCACCTAGTCTGGCTGTTTCCCGAACGGAGAGGGCAGACAGCACGATAGTGATCGGGGGAGGCGCAATAGGCACAAAGGCCTTCGCGATAGCGTCACTCTCTCTCCGCATTAGTCAAGGAGGCGCGCCCTCCTTGGGCTCCCCGGCTCCGGATGAGTGGGCCTCTGAGGGAGGTGGAGACCTGATGAAGTTCGACGTGGGTTTGTTGGGGTTCTTGGTCCGGAGACTCGGCAGCGGCAGGGTACAAGGAGCTGGTTTAGGGTGAGAGCTCATCCGCAAATCTATGCGGAGGCTGAGTTGGATCATACCCTCCAGGGTATCGGGTAGCTCTCGCCCAGCTAGTTGATCTTTTATACGAGGGGCCAGTCCCTCGTAAAAGGCTGTATGGAGAGCTGAATCGCTCCATTTAGTCTGAACCGCCAAAGTGCAAAATTCAGCGGAATACCGGCTCACGGGGGCGGTCTCCCTGCCGCAGGTGGTAGAGGCGAGAGTCCACTTCCACCTCACTCTCAGGATGTTGGAAGGCGGCTTTGAGCTGATGAGCGAAATCGGGATAAGAAAACCTGATATCCGAGTCCGATCTCAAGACCGCCGTAGCCCACTCTGCTGCCCACCCAGGCAGAAGTGAAACCAAAAGCGCGATGCGGCCCCGGTCCGACGGGTAGCGCTCCAGCTGAAACTCAAAAATCAAAGATAGGTTTGTTAGAAAAACCTCACACTTCCCATCTACCCCATTGTATTTGTCAGGGAGTGAGATTTTAGTGTGAGGACGAGTAGAGGAGGAGGGTTGGACAGCCTCCTGGGAAGACGGTATTCTGGCAGACAGAGCGAGATGTGCCTGCTCCAGAGTGGTGAGCTGATGGCATAGCCCACCAACCTCCTTCTGCAGGTTAACAAGCTCAACTGCCTGCCTATTTACCATCTCCACCAGTCTGGCAAAGTCTGCTGGGTTCACCGGTACTGGCTCTGTCATTCTGTCACGGGGAAAGGACATGAATGAACAAGAACCACCAGTTAGACCAGTGTAGCGTGGTGGATGAACCCAAATGTGGATAGACACGTGAGAGTTGGTAAACCACGCATGTTACTCTGAGAACGCTCTGCACGAGAGTTAGGATTCCCACCGGAGTCCTCATTCTCACACACACACAGAAAGGGTATATAAAAAAGGGGAAAAGGTAAAGTCTCTGAAGTACCCCCAGTACCGTGGAAACAAAGGAGATGAGTTGGTTGAAGGACTCAATGACAGAGCAATGAGTAATACCTACATCCTGTTTATATACCCGGTGACGCGCGTCATTTCCGCGAGCCCATGCGCGTCACGAGACTGGTGCGTGTGACAATTACTAGCAAATTTTTTTTTTCTTTTGGTGTGTCTAGAATGATGACTAGAGCTGTAGGTGATTTTTAAACAAAAACTTTAAAGACTTAGAGGCAGGCAACTTGACAAAAACTTATTATTATAGTATACTGTTTATATTTATAACACATTCAATTAATGCATCTATAGGCTCATATGGTGTGTATTTTACAATATTTCTGCATTTCTGTGTTGTTTTTGAGTGAATTAACAAAAATTGTTAATACGGTACACTTCAATGCGATTGTGTGTGTATGCATTTGTGTGCGCCGATTGAAACCCACAGGGATATTAACAAAACCAGACTTGGTGGACCAGGGCACGGAGGAGACGGTGATGGAAACTGTTTATAACAGAATCGTCCCTCTGACTAAAGGCTACATGATTGTCCGGTGCAGAGGGCAGAAAGACATAAAGGAAAACATCTCTCTGAATGAGGCCACGAAGAAGGAGAAGGCCTTCTTTATGAACCATGGTCACTTCTGGTGGGTACGATGTGCTGTTTTAATCATTTTCTCGCCTTTCAGTCCTATGGGGTCCAGTCTGACCGAGTAAATTTTTTTATGCTGTAAATTTATTTATATTGCGTTTTTTTTATTCGTTTACAGTCAAACACTGTCCATAAACTTTTCCAAGACATGGATTATGTCTAATCTTGGACTAAATGTCAGTGCCACAGTAGAATTAAAATTTATACAGACAAAATTCAGGCTTTATGATGTTTGTTGCTATGTTTTTGTGTTTTTATTTTTGTTTTTAGCTACATGATATTCTTTTGTCTCTGTTTATTGATTAAAGTGTATCATACAGAGTCAGAAACCCCACAAGCAAGTCTGACAGACACTACTTACACTTGATATGGGCTACATTCACATTACCAGGCTGTTTACCATTGTATTAACATGGGCCAAAATGTTTGTGTTCGTTTATTCCTCTTCATAATCCCCCAATTTACACAGCAGGTTTAGAGAGAAGTGGGGATTAAGGGTAAAAAGAAGCCAACAGGGAAAATGTTTTTGAAAGTTTTTGTGACTGAGGATTCTACATTTTTGAAGTAAAGGTGTCAAAAGGCATTATTTTAATGTATGATTACAAATAAAAATTTTACTTTATGTATAAACACACGGTTTTCATCTGAAGCACAAGTTTTATCCCACAGTTGAAAGAGACACACGTGAGATGGTGTGGAGATGTTAAATTGCCTCTAGTTGTGAGTGTGTTTGTTTGTTTGTCTGCCCTATGTTAATTTGGCCACCTGTTCTGGACGTTTCTCTGCACTGGGATATGCTCCAAACCAAACCAAGATGTTTTTTTGCTTTGTAGACATTATCTAAGACATCTTTGTGTTTTCAGAGACCAGATCAGGAGGTTTATGTATTTAAAAACAATTTATGAACAAGAAGTGGGAATGTCTCATGTTGTACATTTAACTTCTGTGAAAATCTGAGTTGACAGTTTTGAAGTTTAAACGTGTGGAAGACTCTAAAGTGTAGTCCGTGTTTTCCACAGCAAACTGTATAATGAAGATAAAGCCACCATTCCCAAACTAGCTGAGAGGCTCACACTTGAGCTGGTTCATCACATCGAGGTAATGAAACTCATTGTAGGACTACTTCCTTTGTTGTAGAACTACTTTCTTTGTTGTAAAACTTCTTCCTTTGTTAACCAAACTGATCATGTACTGAATAAAAGCGATCCTGTTTATTTCTGTTGTGAAATCTGCAGTACTGCTCACTTATATGTATATATTGTGTGTACTGCTGTGCTGCTCTTTGCACTGCTGTAATAACATACAGGAGTGAATGTCACTGTATCCTTCCTGTGATAAAAGAAACCTGTCTGTGTTTAGAAATCACTGCCCCAGTTGGAGGAGCGGATAAAAAAAAGGCTGCTTAAGATTCAGACAGAGCTGGAAAAGTATGGTACTGGACCACCCACTGACCCGGCAGAACGCATCTATTTTCTGATTAAGGTAAGTTTAGCTTCATGCCTATAGAAAAAAGTGAAACACTGAAAATATATAACAGTATGTTTTATTGGTATTTTAATGAATACATACATAAAAATTTATTGAATTGTTAGAAAGTTTGGGGATGGTGTGGCTCCCCCACAATACAGTTAAAATGTAAGTGAAGTCATTCGGAGTGGTTCAGTATGAAATGGTGGAGAAACATACTGAATCCTTTACAGACAATGTCTAGATCAGGTTCCTTTCACCACCACTGTGAACAATTCTGACTCAGCAAGTTTCTCTAGAATGGAATGTTTCACACCAAACTGCTCTAAATGACTTTTTTACATGCTGAAATTTAGAAGAATCTGTGGACTCACATTAGCAGTATTGATGTAATACCACAATCCATTATAATGCATGTCACTGATATTATGATGTATTTTATACTGGTATGCATCATCTTGGGCACATCACAGACTAAGGTGATATAGATATAAAGTACTCTGATCAAACTGTGATCTGTATGTCTGACTATCAGCTGCGCTTTTTATTGTGCCGTCTGTTAGAAAGTTACAGCGTTCACTCAGGATGCCAAGAGCCTCACCATCGGAGAGGAGCTGAAGACCACCTCTCACTTCAACATATTCTCAAAACTCAGGTTGAAGTTTGAGAGCTGGAAGGAACTCCTGCACAAATCAGTAGAGGAATGTGAGTGTTTCATTTTATTGCTAGTCATACATTAGTTTCACTATTTAAAGTAAATGTCCTGGTCGGGAGCTCTGTCAGAAGCGATCAATGGCACGGATGATCTAAGAGGAAAGAAGTTAATCTTTAGCCTTCCCCACAAGCCCCCAAGGCCTTTTTGCAACTATTATTTTACAAGCATTTTCGGGGGGTTAAAGCTGGTTGAAATACACAGGCTGGTAAATTCTGTTTGGATGTAGCTGTGGATCTGGACCAATAATGAGTTCCTCTGAATTAACTAACATCTGACACTGACTTCTCATGGAATTTATTAGTTAGCAAGCAGATTGAGACGGATGTCGAGGAGTATGACAAGAAATACAGAGGCAGAGAACTCCCAGGTTTCACTGACTACAAGACCTTTGAGGTGATGGTGAAGAATTACATCAAGAAGCTGGAAGATTTTGCCTTTCAAATATTGAATGAGATCTCAGGTATGTCTTTTTTTAGTCTACACTTCTTGTGCCCAGGTTGTCACCGGCTGACAGTGAGCGACGTACGCAAGTACTTCTTAGTACACAAGTACGGGGATGGAAGAACTTAAAGGGCCTCTCCAGCCTAAAATTAGAGTTCAGTATGTAATTTGTTGTGTAATGCAGTTTTCTGTAGTGCATCATGTTTCTCATTGGTTTGGTAGAACTCATGATTGTAATATCCATGTTAATATTCTCTCACTACAATACCCAGAAGGCGTAATGCAAATATATCATACAACCATTAGGAATGCCTTTGGTGTCAGCCAGGCATGACCAGGGTTGCCAACTTTTCAAAAAACCTTGAAGTGAGATATTGGGACGGGCGGACAGACGGACGGACGGACGGACGGACGGGGTGGGGGGGGGGGATACCTTGGAGTGAGATATAGGGGTGTGTGTGGTCGATGTCGGGAGCGGTGAGCGGCGACGGACGGGAGGGGAGGGGTTGGTGGGGGTGGAGAGATACAACCTTTCTCGCTTTACGTTTTACACATGCTTATCATCTAATAAACATCTTTGAAACCGATGTTTTCAGCGAATCATTTTTTTACATGAGCGAAAAAAATTACAACACAGAAGAATGTCAGATTTGGCGTGAGATTTCTTTCTTGAGCGTGAGAGCGTGAGATTGGAGATATTAGGCAGCAAGTGCACAGTCAGTTTCTGAAGTTAATGTATGAGAAGCAGGAAAAATGAAAAAAAAAAAAGTATGAATCTGAGAAACAAACTATGATGGCTAGACAACGGGGTCAGAGGATCTTGAAAACAGTAGGTCTTCAAAACAGTGGTCCAAAGAAGAGTTGATTTCAGCAGAATAATACACCCTGATCACAGCAAACATTATTCACGAATGGTTTGAGGAACATAACAGGACTTTAAGGATCTGCTGCTAACATCTTGGTGCAGATACCACAGCACACCTTCAGAGGGCGTGTGGAGCCCATGCCTTGACTGATCAGAGCTGTTTTGGCATCACAAAGGGGACCCACACAATATTAGGCAGGTGGTTTTAATATTATGGCTGATTGGTGTAAGTAGCAAGATAGCTGCTTTGATAACTGTAGCTTTAGACTTGTTGTTCTAACCTGGGAAATTCTGTCATTTGAGTTGTTTTATTCTGAGAAGAAAAATCCAAATTTAAAAGCATACAAACTGTTTGTTATCCAAGAACAAGCTAATTTAAATAATGTTCAGAGCAGATGCATGTTTGAGATTGAACATTTTTTCCTTGTTCAAACCAGTGAAATCTTTTACACAGGAAGTGGTGTTTACGTCTGTCCAATTCGTCTCCCCTTGTATCTTTAGATCTTATTAGAAAGAGTCTCATCAAGCTGGCTCAAAGCAGCTTTGCGAGCTTCCCAAACCTCTTTAAAGAAGCAAAGGTAAGTTATTATTTATTAAGCCACTGTTCACCCTGTGAAAATTTCAGGAGCAGTAGAAGTAGTCTAAAATTAATTGTTTTTATCATTTAAAAATGGTAAAAAATAATTAGCATTTTTAGATGATAAAAATAGCAGCTGGTTTCCTGGTGGTTAGGGAGGTACCCCTGTGATCGGAAGGCTGTGAGTTCGAATCCCAGGACTGCCAGTGGCACCACTAAGGTACCCTTGAGCAAGACACCGTCCCCACATACTGCTCTCCGTGTTCCTGACTGCCTGCTGCTTCACTTGGTGAATGGGTTAAATACAGAGAAAGAATTTCACACTGTTCACACTGTGTGCTGTGGTGCATTAATGTGTGACAAAAAAGGCCACTTCATGTAAATGTTATCAATTACAGATGTTTTTTGGAGATAGAAAGTTTTGACAGTGAAATGTAGGCTGGTCCTTCACAAAGAAATAACCAAAAGCTTTGAGTTATGTTTCTGCAAACTGATTTGTAATAGACCTTGTTTCATCTTTTCATTCCAGACCAGGATTGACAGCATAAAGCAGGAGAAAGAGACAGAGGCTGAGGCAATGCTAAGAACTCAGTTTAAGATGGAGCTGATAGTGTACACTCAGGACAGCACGTACAGCCTCAAACTGAACACCATGAAGCACGGAGAAGACGAGGAACAAGAACAAGACAGCCAAACGTCTTTGGGTTTAAACAGCCAAGCCACAGTTCAGGAACTGGTGCTGCACTTCAAGACTTACAGTACTGTATGTGTTTGTTAGCTGCACTTTTTGTTATATAACAAAATTGGAACTGGTGGATGCTGCCATTATTGATGGGGCTGTAACGATAAGCAAATTTTGAAAATTGATGAACTGGAACAAAATTGCACTGGCACAATGGCGCAATAGTTAGTGCTGTCACCTCACAGCAAAAACGTACTGTAGTGGGTTTCCACTGGGTACTCTGTTTTTTTCCCACAGTCCAAAGACATGCATGTCAGATGGACTGGAGATGATACATTGCCTGTAGGTGTGACTGTGTTTGTTTGTCTACCCTGTAATGGACTGGTGACCTGTCCAGGGTATTGGAATAACATTTGTATTATATGTTTTTTAGTTTGCAAAACTGTAGGATAGAAGTAACAGTCAAGGCCATGTGTTATGTCAAACATCCACCTATGGCGATGAAACCACAGCCGTGATGGTCCTCCCTCTTGTGCTAACCCTGTTTTACTCACATGTGTTTAGATCTTATGTCAGCGGCTGTCGGACCAAGTCCCACTGGTGATCCGCTACCTGATGCTGCAGGAGTCAGCTGAGCAGTTGCAGAGAGAAATGCTCCCGCTGATGCAGGACAAGGACTCCATTGATGAGCTTCTCAAAGAGGACTTCGACATTGCCAACAATCGTGCTGACCTGCTGAGCCGCCAGAAGCGCCTGAATGAGGCCCACAGCTACCTCATGAAGTTCTAGGGTCCAGCCTATGAGTATGCTACACAGCCACAGTTAATAAAGCATTTGTTGAAGAAAGAAATTACTTTTCTGATCCCTGTTTATGGCTTTGATCTGTTTAGCACTCTTTATTTACACTCCAGTCAAAATCTGTTTAATTTCTTTGCTTTAGTTGTATTCTGTTGCTGTGTTGAAAATATGGTAGTCAGATTTGGATATAAAGCTTTAAACTGATGAAATGTTTAATAAACGTATGCAGTTTTCAAGATTATATTTTTGTGTTTGCTTGTTTATTTCTTTTGGGCATTGGACTGTCAGCACCTCAGTGAACAGCTGGAGAGCTGCTTCTGTGTGCTTGTGTTTGAAGTTTTTCTTGAAGCACTACAGCTGGACCAGTTATTTTAAATAGAGCACTTTTATCTTGAGCAAAAATTAGTACTTCTTTGAGCACAAAGTCAATAATAACACAGTGTCTCTCTTAACAACTCAAATATAATAAATAACAAAATTGAAATGTTTTAAATTTACAAATTCTCTTGCGTAGCTACCGTCCATCAAAGGTTAAAGCATCTGACATCCAGCACTTCCCTGCAACACTATTAGCTTATAAGCCAGTGGACCTAGCGACCTAGGAATCTAATGACTCAGTCATTAGATTAGAAAGAAAAATGTATCACTTCACTGCATCTACATCTCTTTACGGAGGCTCCGTTCCCTTTACTGTCCTTGGCAACCTGACTCCGTGCTACAGTTTGAAGGTGAAAATTATTTTTAGAGACACCCTAAGACGGAAGACGTTTAGCTAACGTTAATGCCTGAACATCGACAGAAAAAGCACAAAAAGATGCTATTTTACCTACCTGCACCCTACCTGATCACCGCCCTTCTGCACTTTATTCCTTCCCTCACAAAAGACATTGGACACTTTATTGTAAATAAACACCTTTCTTCGGACCTTTTTCACCTCATCTGTGTGTCTGTGTTCATGCCACAATATATAGGGAAAATTATATTGGGGGGGGGAGGGGGTTGTGAAACGGTGGACCGCCACTCAAACACAAAACAAGGGCACATATATACACACCACAACCAATGAACCTAAATCACCGGCCAGCTGGCTGGAGTACATATCAACATAAAAGTCCCCAAATACAAAACTTCAACCATGGCAGCCTCTAGCGGCCACTGACTGGGACGTTACAGAACCTCCCCCTTCTAAGGCGTACCTCCGGGGCACCAAAGGCCCAACAAAGGGCGGAGGCGGGGTAAGCGGTGGCAACAACAAAAAACAAAATCCACGCGGATCCCGTGGTCCCCACACGGCCACCCCCAAATGCGAGCTCCATGCGCCGGCCGGCTATGCAGCCCGGTCGGCCCATGTGGATCCCCCGCGTCTGCTCTCCAGGGGCTTCGGTGTCCGTTGCCCCTCCGTGTCCTCCGAAGCAAAGCTTCGTCGTCCAGCCCCTCCACGTCCTCCGGGGCAGAACCCCCCTCGGGGAGCCCCTCCGTGTCCTCCGGGGCAGGGACCTCGTCAGGGAGTCCCTCGGGGGCCCACTTATCCCTTCTACACCCCGCTAAAAAATTCACCCCTCCCCCAAGGGAGCGATTCCAGAGCACCAGGGGGGTCCCAGGCCACTCCTGGGAGGCGGCGTCCAAAGCGGCCTCCGGTCCAGGACAGTAAGCCGTCAAACTGGGGCTTTAGGACTTGGACCTGCGACGAGGCCTGCAGCTTCAGAGCTTGGACCTGCGACGAGGGCTGCAGCTGCAGGGCCTGGACCTGCGACAAGGGCTGCAGCTACTGAACTTGGACCTGCAGCTTGCAGCCAGAGCCTTGGCGCTGCTACGGGCTGGAGCCTTGGCACTAGGGTTGCCAACCGTCCTGAATTGTCCGGGACATCCCAAATTGTCCGGGACATCCCGAATTGTCCGGGACATCCCGAATTTTGGGTGATTTTGATTTGTCCCGTCCGGGACAGCTCCAGTCCCGAATTC
>JBBPCZ010145863.1:0-19539 GCA_037974445.1 Brycinus macrolepidotus | reverse complement strand
CCAACTGAACCGTGCTCTGGCACACCTCTTCCAACCGGGCCAGGGCCGGCTAAACGAACCGCGCCCGGGCACGGTTCGGAGCACTCACACTAGTCAAACGAACCGCGCTTTGGTGGTCAAACGCACTCGGGCACAGTTCAAACTGCCTAGTGTGAGTACACCCTTAGACTTTATATTTTTAATTGTTCTTGTCTTTGTCTCTCTTTGTGACTGTGCAGGCGTCACTGGGATCAGTAAAGTTTTCTGATTTTGATTAACCCCCTCCCCCCATCATGAGGTCAGTTAGGTAATGTAACAGAATTGGGTTAGTGTTCTCCTCCAAGCATGTTGAGCTTTTCCAGTTAGTGGTTTGAAAACAGGTGATGATGCTTCATAAGATAAGATAAGATAAAATAAGATAAGATAAGATAAGATAACCATTTACTAAAGTAAAGTGGTCCCTCATAGTCACGCAAAAACAAACCACAGCACAGCTCATAGTGTGAACAATATGAAATTCTTTCTCTGTATTTAACCCATTCACCAAGTGAAGCAGTGGGCTGCCACCAACGAGGGGCACCCGGGGAGCAGCATATGGGGACAGTACCTTGCTCAAGGGTACCTCTGCGGTGCCACTGGCAGTCCTGGGATTCAAACCCATGGCCTTCTGGCCGCAGGGGCAACTCCCTAACCATTAGGCCACCAGCTGCCTTTTGCAGGTCTTATTTTTCAAATGTCCCACAAGTGGGAAATTTGCAAAAGAAGACCTGGAGGATGCACATACTAGCCCAGCTAGTGGATGGAATTAAAGAAATGAATGAAATTCAATATAAAAACACATCTTTTTAAATAGCTTGTATGTTCCTCCACCAGACTTGCCCAGTGGGCGGAGCTTTGCTACCACCAGCCTATGAGGCCGATTGGGGGCGGGGCTTGCTCACAGCCAGCCTTTGAGGCGTCCAGGGGGCGGGGCTGGGTGAGCAGCAGCTAGAGAGGCTGCCTCTCGTGCTCATTCCATGGCTAAGAGCGCGCTGAGCTTTGGAGAGCCCAGTCCGCGCGCTGCCACCGCGAGCTCAGCCGAGGACCGAGGGCACGCGCCGAGCCGTCCCGTCCCGTTCCAGGTGACTGACTCTGCACTGGTTTCACTTTCATTTAACCTGTGCAGGTGCATGTATTATTTTTTATGACATATTTAACATGATTTCCTTTGTCCCGTAGGTGACGGAGATCTCCCAAAACCACCAGATCTAAAACCCAGGAACATTAAAAGTGCAGAAAATCCCAGTCCTCAGGAGTAACGAGGGAATTTCTCGTGGGACGATTTTTATCCTCTCTTTCTCTCTTTTATTTCTCGTGCATCTCTCAGTTTTTGCAGGGCAGCGCGAGGAAGACCTCGCTCTCTTTTTTTTCTACCCGATCTCCTGTGGATGCCCTTTAACGGGACAGCTGGGTTTTTTTTACCTCTCTTTCTCTCTCTCTCTCACTCTTTCTCTCATTCTCTCTCTCTCTCTCTCTCTCTCGGACCTTGACTTCGTTTAGAGACACTTGTTCTATTTTTTCCTCCTCTTCTCCTCTCCTCTGGCCGGGATGTTGCTGCGCGTGGCTCTGGTCCTGTGCGTGCTCGGTGGGCACGCGCGCGGGGGGGACACCAAGCAGCCCCGGAGCTGCTCGGACGTCCGGCAGTTCTACAGCTCCAAGGGCTTCTCCCTGAACGGGGTCCCACAGACAGAGATCTCAGGTGAGATCCCACCCTTACTCTTCACTCTCAAGCGCGAGGCGTCTTATCAGGCTCGCGCTGGAAGCCTCGCGCGCCTGCTGTGTTATTCCAGTGCACCTTAAAGGAGAGATCAGTGGACTTTCCATCCATTATGCACTGGACTCTTCTTGATGGGAGTTCCAGTATAACTGGATGGGAAAGGTTATGACTCTACATTTCAGGGTAAAACAGTTATTAACACATGATTGAGAGTTTGGATGCTTCAGTACTGAAGTATATATGTTTTTCAGTATTCAGTGTGGAAGGATGGGTGTTTCAGGCATGAGGAAGATGTTCCTACCAAGTTATGGTGGGGTTTTTTTTAACCATTATTAATTGTGCAGTATCCAAAGTGGATGGATATTGAAGAGATGAGAAGGACATTAAGACTGTTGATTGTGGGTTAAAACCAAGTTATAATGGTTTTTAACAATTCTAAATAGTGTAGTATTTAAAGTGAGGGGATGGATGATTCAGTGCTGAAGTCTATGGGAAAGATTATGACCATAGGATAAACAACTAGATCTTGCTTTTGCTGTTCAGAGTGGAAGCCACAGGCCTGAAGATCTTATGACAGTTTTTAACAATGATCAGTTTTGCTTTTCAGCATCCAAAGTGAAGGAATGGGTATTAACCAAGTCTATAGAAGAGATTAATAATAGAGTTCATTATGAACTGGGATTCTGACAGGAGATTTATGAACTGGGATTCTGACATTCTGTTTCAGAATGTTTCATGTGGAAGACATCATGACTGTATATTGTAGGATAAAACCAAGTTATAATAGTTTTTAGCCATTATCAATTGTGCAGTATTCAAAGTGAAGGGATAGGTATTTCAGTACTGAAATCTATGGCAAAGCCCATGAATGAAGATTGAGAACAAAACCTGGTTTTAACCATTATGAATAGCTTTTTGCTTTTTTTGGTGGTGTTATCGCTATAGGCCAATGGGACTGTGATTGCAAATGAGTTTGAAGTACTTTTCAACCATTATTAATTTAACTTTTACTGTTCAAGGTGCTGAGGTGACTGTTTGAGGACTGGTACAGGGCTAAGGAAGAGAATATGACTATCAGTTGGGAATTAAAACAGTTTTTAACCATTATGAATAGAGCCTTTCCATGATCAAAATGATGGGATGGAATTTTCAGTATTGGCTCAAGCCTGTGGAAGAGATTGCAAATTGAAATGGGGGGAATAAAACAGACTTCATCCATTATGAGTGTGATTATGACAATAGTGGGTTTTAATTGATTTCAGCCATCATGGATTTTAGTCTTTTGTACCAATTCTCAGAACTGAGAGAGGTAGCTTGAATGTTTTAGTGTTGCTGTAGGCCTACGGGAGAAATTACAACTTCAGATTGCAGATTAAATCAGTTTTCAACCAGTGTGAATTGTGCTATTTACTACTCAAAGTGATGACATGGGTGTTTCAGGATTGCCATGGGCCTATCTGAGAGACTGCAAATTGTGTCAAGGGAAATTATGGTCATGGATGTTCTTTATTGCAATCGTTGAATAATTTAATCAGCAGCGCAGGTGTGGGAATCGTTCCTGAATTTCATTCAGGTCCATTGATTCCAAGGTTTCATTCCTGAAAATAATGAGGCCAAAGCAGTCAGTTAGGTTTACTTTTCTTTTGGCTTTTTAAATGCTGGAATTGGCTTTGTGCCTGCCCAGCAGGTTCACAGAAATGAGCTTTACTCAAATTGTGTGCTTCTTTTATTCAGTTGATGGTGGCCCTGCTTCATTTATTAGTTCTCTGAACAGTAGGCCTGCCAGATCGGAGCAGAATATTGTGCTACAGCTATGTTGCAATACGTTGCAATGAGTCAAAACACTTGGGTGGACATTTGACACGTCCACGTGACATGGTTAGAGCTAAAGGTTTGTAATTTTGACCAAAATGTGCTTTTGTTAGACTGCGAATGCCTGTAATTTGTACTCAGAGGATACTTAGGGAATGCCTTAGGTTGGGCAGTACCCTCTCAACTGACAAGACTGAGCCCATATCATGGAAAATCTTAATCCTAAAAAGTTGAATCCTATTTTGAGTTTGATGCAGTATGTAGTTTCTAAATGTACCATTCATTCCCCATTTCTTACCATCCATGCACAGAATCTGAGCTGTGAAAACAGCCTGTTTTGAATCAGTGCTTTTGTGATGGGATGAAAACTAACACATTTACAAATGTCTACCAATTCAGCTTGCAGCAGTTTAGCTCCACCCACTGACGCTAAAGTTATAAGGAGTGTTTCAGTTCAGTTCTTTTTTTTTTTTTTTTAAACAAGGCACAAAACAGGGCAGCCAATCAGATTTAGAAGCAGAGAAACAGATGGGCTGTAAAGTTGTGTCAGAGAAGGAGACAGATGAGTCTGGCTTGATTTTTGCTTACTTAGACAGCAGTGATGATACAGAAGTAAATTCAAAGTTTGAACCTTTAAACATTTTTGTTGGTTTACTGAATGGAAAATCAAGCTCATATTCCATTGCTAACCAGGTTCAAGATCTGTGAGTGAAATAACATCTCTTTCAGGATTGATGACTTGGTGAACTATTTATAGTATATAATAGAATTCTCGTGGGATGATTTTTATTCTCTCTTTCCCTCTTTTATGTCTGTTAAATATAATTCATATATAATTATAATGTACAGCTGTTAATCATACAGGAATCAGCTGAAAAGCCTCAAATTACATTAACATTCATAAATTAAATTAAATTAGCCTCCAATCTCATTAACAGTTAAAACTAGAGTCAAAGAAACTAACTTATATTTTGCAATTTCTCTTTGCTTGTTTGTTATCTTGCTAGCATAATATCATGTCCAATGTCAAGTAAGTGCTATGTTTCTCTTGGTTTTATGATCAAATCTTTTGTTTAAAATCACTGTAGCAGAATGGTCAGGAATCCACAAGACTGTGCAACTGTGATGGGATCTAAAAGGCAAACAAAAGACAAAACTTCCAAAAAGACGAAATACGGAACTGAATACATAAATGAGAAACATTTGGACCAGGCTTAAGGAACATACAAAAAACCGCAGGATGCAACCCCTTTAATGTCCTATTAAAGGGACCACTATTGTGATGGTACAGATTAGGACTGGGCGATATGATAATATTCATCATCATGATAAATTACATTGCAGTATGTCTCAATATGCCTTTCTGAGCGGTACTTCTAGGATACTAACGTTCTTGTTTTTAAAAAGAGTGTAACAAGTCTGGTTTAATGTGATTTAGTGCAGCACGGTGTCTGAAACACTGTTTATAAATGTCCTTGTACTCATTGTTTTTGACAGTATTTTTAAATGTGGCACTGCTGGCTCATTATCAACTTGTCCAGTGTCCTATATTGTCATTTTTTCCTTATTGTTCCTTTTTTTATTTTCATATCGCCCACCCAGTAGTGATGCGTGTTGAAAACATTGTCCTTGTTTTATTGCCCTTGTTTGAGCCGCCAATTGGCAGTGATGTTAAACACAGTCTGTCCCTGCTGGTGATGTCAGTCATTATCTGTGTGTGTGTGTGTGTGTGTGTGTGTGTGCGTGTGTGTGTGTGTGTGTGTGTGTCTGACACACTCGCAAACCGATTTTCTGGAGGTTGCGTGCATGTTCTCCTGCTCTGGCTACTTCAGTGGCCTGTCTGAAAGGACACAGATCACTGTGTGTGTGTATGTGTGTGTGTGTGTGCGTGTGTGTGTGTGTGTGTGTGTGTTCATAGCGAGGGGAGGAGCTGCCTGGAATTTAAATCTGCCCAGGAAATATAACAGCAACTCGGGCGAATGCTTATTTACAAACAGCTGTTAAACGAGTATGAAGCCGCGCTTGGCTTTGAGTGAATCGCTCTTATGCTGCACTACAGATGATGATGACTTCCATTGTAATGGACAGCTGCTGAGATTAGAACCGTTTCCGCTCCCAAACTCCAGCTTGTCTTTCTTGCGGCCCTGAAACCCATTCTGCACGCGCGATATACCCCTGAAGCGCCGCTGCTAAACACACAGCTTTCCGACCCATTGGGTTTTGCCATTCTCAAGAGATCACCTGCTCGCAAGAAGCACTGCTGCACTAATGGAGGCAGTTGCTGATTCAAAACAATTAGTAAGGGAACAAAAACAGACAACAAACTCGACCACCCAAAGCTATGTAGCAAAAATCTAATATCACGTTGTTATTATTAAAACGGTACATGATAGGTTTTCCTCTCTTCTACCCATCCCCCGCTGAACGTCACAGCATGAATCCTGCATGGAGATCCGTTCTTCAATCAAAGTGATTAATCTGTGAGCGTATATCAGTCAGACATGTTAATGCTGGAATCAGACGGCTTTATGGGTGCACTACGTCCAAATGAGTGTTATTAAGGCTCGAAGAGAGGTCTACATCATCCGCTGGGATTGTTTTAAGGCCAGTAAGCTATATATTTTTTCTGTCTTTTTACACAGGACACATAACTTGGCTGTTCTAAATAATGATTACATCAGAAACATTAAGATTGATTGTTCTTCCATTAACGTCCATCAGCCCAGCCAATCCCATTTGTTTCCATGACCCTTGGAAGGGCCTATGACTGCTAATTGCATTGCATACAAAGTGCAACAAAGGGTTCCTTGAGAGATTCTTTAGAAAAAAAGAAAAAACCCTTTCAGTTCTCTAAAGAACCATGTTTGTAAATGAGATGTGTGAAAGTGAAGAACCTCACTTATCTCATAGGTTTCCCACAATGTAAAATGTATTATTCTTCCCATTGTTTCTATGTTGAGATGCTTTAAGTTGTACAAAGGTTCCTCATACTCATACATCTGTTTACAAATAAGCTTCTCTAAAGAACCATTAGTTGAAATGTTTTAGAGAACCAAAAGTAGCTCTGCTATGACACGATGCAAAGAACTGTTTTGGCTCCATATAATGTGTGTATTGATCTCAAACAAAGGGAGTTGTGTTGCCTGTTGACCTAACTGAATATATTTGCAACCAGCTGATGCACAACCACTAATCACATGTGGCAATATATATATATAATTAATAGAACTGCAAATGATGAGAATGATAATGTTGTCATAATGAGCAATTTATAGCAACTTTCATAAACTCTCTTGGGGCAGCTGGTGGAGTAGTGGTTAGGGACTTTGCCCTGAGATCAGAAAGTTGTGGGTTCGAATCCCTGGACTGCTAGTGGCACCACGGAGGTTCCCTTGAGCAAGGTACCGTCCCCACACACTGCTCCCTGGGCGCCCCTCGTTTTTGGCAGCCCCCTGCTTCGCTTGGTGAATGTGTTAAATACACAGAAAGAATTTCACACTGTGTGTTCACACGTGACTATAAGGGGACACTTTACTTTTATATCTGAAATAGTCACTTTTAACCGTTCATTATAACACAAAATGAACTCTCTACCTCACTGTATCTTACCTGGTGTCTTTATATTACATGCTCTATTCTATAACACTTGCACACTTCAGATCTTGTTTACGCTTGTAATTTTGTTTACAGGAGAAGGAAGATTTCTGAACTTTAATGACCACTAACGTGATGAGATTTCATTACATGTTACTGAAACAACGAACCATTTCTTTTTGTCCATATGTCATGAAATGGTTACTCAAGTTAAAAGCCTATAAGTAGCTCTGGATGAGGGCGTCTGCCAAATGCCATAAATGTAAATGTAATGTTTATTTGAATATGTTTTTTCTATGTATTTTTATTACTTAGTTTTACATTTTCATTTTCTCTTAATTTAAGTTATTGTAACTATACTGGGACGTTTCAGGAGCTCATTTCACTACACGTTGTACTTGTAATAGCTGTGTAAGTGACATAAAAAGCATATTGAATCTTGAATCTTGTTTATAGGAGAAGGAAGAAGATTTCTGAACTTTAATGGGCATTAACGTGTCGAGGTTTCATTCCGTGTTGCTGAAAAAATGGCCCATTTCTTTTTGTCCATATGTCATGAAATGGTTCCTCAAATTAAAAGCCTGTTGACATTTTGGTGTAAAAAAGAAACAGAAAGAAAAAGAACATTTGAAATGCTTGTTTTGGCCTGTAGTGCAGTATATATACACATATACATATATCTAAGTCATAAAGGACAGAACTTTGAAGAAGAGCTGCCTGTTTCGCACTATACCGGGTGCTGACACACTTAGCCATTCATGCATGACTCTGCAGGAATCTGCTGTTTTGGCGAAATAGTGAAAGTTGCATGAATGAGATAAACCATCTGGGCCCCAGAGGTGATCTTGCATTCAGGTTCCGTCTGTACTGCCTTGTATGATACAAAAAAGGGCGGATAACACTTTTACTACCACCATCTAGTACTGTTGCCATCAATTATATTAGTATATGGGTAATTTACCAATTATTTGCACAGTTAATCAAGTAAATTAAGTCTGTAAAGTTCTAACAATAAAAATTGACCTAACTGTATAACAAACCATCTGTATCCTTTAAGAGAGGATCCAAATGGTTTACTGGAGGGAGATGAAAAAGAAATTTGTGCTTTTGCTCTATTACGATGTGTTTTGAATGGAAGTGGAATAATTTAAAATGTGCATTAACATCATGCTAACATCAAACAAATCACGGATTCATTGAGCAAGTAACTCATTTTTTATATGTTTATTTGGATTTGTATTTTAGTTTTGGCCTTTACTACAATTGGAAAGAGTGTGTGTGTATGTATGTGTATGTGTATGTGTTTGTGTGTGTGTGTGTGTGCGTGAGGGAGATAATTAGTCCATGCATACCTTTGTATTCCTATTTATGTAGTGGGGAACCCTTAGGGGCTTCTAGGCTTTCGGTGAAGGCCTAATGATTTCTGGGAACTTTACATAACTTTAGCTCGTGTTTTATTCAGTATTGAAGAATCGTCACGCTTAGATTTACTACTAACATTCTTAGTGAGTGACAGAGGAATCAACCAGTTTGGTAAGAATAACCTCATTCTAGGCCTTTTGGAAGTTCTAGATAGGTCACTGATGGTGAATGCCTTTGATTTTTAAGAATGAAAAACAGTGGGCACAGATCTCTTGAATGGCAGAGATCTTTCCTGAAAGAGATGCTGTAAAACTGCATCATATACGTGTCTATATATGTATCTTCATGCATGTTTGTTACAAGTGTCAAATAAAACATAAGGAAAGTCTTTTACTTTGCTTCAAATGCCAGTGTTTAAATTAGAATGGGCATGGAATGTTGATGTGCACCAGCTTTAGCTTAGCACTAATATACTATAAGAAATCCCATTGAGCTGTTGGCAGAATGAATCTTTTCTCTTTTTGACGTTTTTGGCCCATACTTAGCTAAAGGTAAACGTTTCCACTTATTAATAGGAAGCTTAATCAAAATGTCTGGTTTTTTTTGGCCCTACATTATAAATCAGAGCAAGTAGTCACATGATGTTGTTCGTGCTGTATTTTTAATTCAGTTCATCTTTACTGTAACTGCACTTGTACACAAGTGTAGAGTGTCAGGTGCTTGGACAATATCTGGAATTGAAACAGATTTATGTCAGAGCTGAGAGTTGTAAAGCCTCGGTTGTAAAACCTGAACTTCCCTGTGGTCTTTCCAACCTCCTTCCACAGCTGCACTGGTGTCTGATCAAACAGATAGGGAAGCTTGCGCATATGGACTGAAACATCTCCACCCATTTTGGAATTCAAATTGTCCTTAAAAGTGTTCCAGCACCCCCAAGGAAAAACAAAACAAAGAGAATAAGTTGGTAATGAGCAGTTTAAAAGTGTTTTTGTTTAATATATTATTAAGAACAAGATCTGCTTAATTAATAGTGGTACATATAGAAGGTCCCCCGGAATAAGACATGAAAGCTGATGGTGGTCCTTGAGCTGGGCATAATTTCCTTCTTTTCTGTGGTCAGGGACTCGTTTTTCTCTGAAAACTGGAGCATGAAAGTACTACTTAGCTTACACTCGTGATTCACTTTATTAGAAACACCTACCTTGTACTTACACTCACTAGGTTGAAAGTGGTCCACTGTCCAAAAATATCCAGCTAAGTGCAGTTCTGTGGTCTAAAACTGACCACCGGTGAAAAGCTAGTGCATAAGTAACACAAAGTGTGCATCAACAGATGAATTATGGTCTCTGTACACCACCTAGGTGGGGCTTCAAAGTAGGGGGTTCTAATAAAGTGGTGGTGTAAGAGTGCGTAGATCTGTTTGGGTTTTCTCCAGGCTTATTGTGGAAAGAGGACACATCATATTCTTGGACCACGTGTTAATGATTGATGTTTCTGTCCATTCTGGTGCTCGACCCAAGAAAGGGAGTTTTTTTTGTCTGGGGGCATGCTGCTTCCTGTTGCAGCCCCTCACTGGTGCCAGGCAACCACCTAAGATAAGATAAGATAAGAGATAAGATAATCCTTTATTAGTCCCACAAGTAGGACTAAAGGCACTTCTCCGTCGGTACACAGGAACCATGCTGTACCTAAACCATATGGCGATGGCACGGAAGTTGTAGCACACTTTGATTTTCCAGTGTGTCTTTTAGCCTGGAAATGGTTTTGCTGACACGATTCTCTCCCCACAGTTTATGACCGGTCGTCGGCCCAAAACCACGTCCATGGAGTCAAACCAGTGGAAAGTTTTTTTTTTTCTGTCAGAGTCGCTTTTGTTATTGTGGTCTTTTATTATTTATGGCCTTGTCTGAGTTTTTTTTTTTTTGTTTTTCTCAGCATTGTTTAGCCGTTGTTCGTGGCATGGCGTGGTTCCTTGTGCCAGTGAAAATAGACCATAAGTTGCCTATGCCTAGAAATGCCCCTGATTGTCACATGCTTAGATCAGGTGTCAAGGTTCCTAGTAGGTTCCAGGCCCATTAGTTATGGCTGTCATCACACAGGATAGCTACAAAACAGGAGTAAAGCCAAGCCATTACTGACCATCAACATGGCATAGGGACTGCATGGATAAATCGTTCTAAAAGATAAACCAGAACAGGCCTGTGTACCTTAACTGACGTTTTATAAGTTGTGAGAATCACTGGTTGAAACATGATGTGCTTTTGAAGATACTTGACAATTTATGCTTGATTATTGGAGTGCCACCTTGGGGAATAAGAAGATATGCCATTGACTTAGAAATCAGTCTTTACTACAGTTATGTATTCCCATTAATTTTCTTTATATATGTGTTCTTATTTTAAATATTCAAGATTGTATTCAACAGAACATTCAAAATTCTTGAAAATATTCAGTAGTTGCAGCTCTAGGTGGAGAAATGTGTTTGCACACGTTTGTCATTAGACTCCTAAGGGTTATTTTAGCTGGGGTTGGTGTGTTGGCGGTCACAGTTTATGTGGCTTCAAGTCAGTATTAAAGGATGAAGCACCTTTGAACACTCATATACACACACGCACACACACACACACACACACACACACACACACTTAGAACTCCAGAAAGTGCTGATTCGGTTAAAACTGTCCAGAAGCATTATGCTGTAATCAACGTGAAGGAGCATGAAGCCTAGCACATAGCTTTTGATGTTCTGGAGAAAAAAAAGAGGGAAAGAGGAATGAAGGGTCATTTTTTTCATCCTTTGTTCCTCTTTTCTTTCTCACACATGTTAGGGCCTGATTCACGGCCCTCTCTCTGGCCAAGGCTAAAGCGTGTCTTCTGTTTCATCTGCCGTGCGCTGTGTGGTCTGCACGGTGACCGCTACTCCATCTCGGTTAAAGTTAGCGTCGGTTTCCAAGCTGACGTACTGCCGGGAGTCATTACACCACCTGACTGACCTAAAGTGTACCCTGGGGAGGGCAGCGAGGGATGTTTCGAATACACATCGTGTCTCGTTTGATTCTGGTGAATCACACGCTGCAACTGAACAGGCACGGTCCAAATTAGCGTGAGACGAGACACAGGCATTAGCGCTGCAGCTAAATTAGATTGGTGGTGGCAGTTATTTGAGTGGTTAATGGCTAAAGCTAAGTAACATTGTTGCTGTCTGGTTTCTGGAGTCTCTGCTAAAGATAATGCTTGAGATACGAGGAAATGAGATAATACTGCGATGACATCATTATTTAAATGTTATTTTATAGGAATGCAATGGATAGGTCACAAATCAAAAGTGCATGTTTATAGTGTTGTGTGTGTGTTTATGTGTGTGTGTGAGAGAGAGAGAGAGAGAGAGAGAGAGGGAGAGAGAGAGAGAGTAGCTGAATGCTAGCATGACTACCATGAGAAGGCTGGACATGAGAAAAGTGATTCATTGCCCTGCCAGAGGACATGGAAGCGTGACTGGACAAGGTGACCTTCAAAAAAAGCATCTTTGATGGGCCTGCTATTCTTTCTGTCAGTCTTACAGAGAGAAAGAAAGAGAGGAGGAGAGGGAGATCTGAGGGGGGGGGGGGGGAGATCTGTCTCTCTATCTCTCTATTAGTCTCCCGCTCTCTCTTCCTGTCTGTCTGTCTTTCTCTCTTTGTGTGTTTGTTTTTTTGTGCGTGCGTGAGTGCGTCCGTGCGTGTGTGTCTGTGTGCGTGCGCGTGTGTGTGTAACTGGATTTACAGGGCGGTATGATCAATCAGTAACAGCTGACAACAGGGTGGAGAGTGAGTCTGCCAGATTCTCCCCATCCATATTTAACACTCGGTACTGAACTCTCTCTCTCTCTCTCTCTCTCTCTCTCTCTCTCTCTCTCTGTGTGTGATGTGTAAAGCCTCGTTGACATGCTGCACTAATATGCTGATGCGGCTCAGATGGAGCTAATCAGGACCCCTTACTCCTTCTTGTCCTGCGTATAAACATCATCCCACTCTTGAATCGCTGTAAAGTGTTCTGGCCTCTGCTTTTAACTGCTATTTTCGTCCGTCACATAAAAAGCCCGGTGGTGAGGCCCACGCCACACGGCCCATGAGCCTGCTGTAATAACAGCCTGGCAGGGCACATTTTACAGCTGATGAAGGGAGGGCCAGGGGTCAGGAGAAAGAGCCTTTTCCACTCGGGAGGCAGCAGAACAGCAGAGTGTTTGCAGCTTTCTTTATTTGGTGGTCAGTAAGTGAGAGAACGAGCAGAGGCTAGAAATGGCAAGAGTTAAAGAGATGCTTTCAGAATGCCCCCCTTTAAAGAGAGAGAGGGAGAGAGGGGGAAGAAGAAAGAGCAAGAGAGAAAGAAAGATAGGAAACAGAGAGAGAGAGAGACAGACGGAGGGGAGGAAACAGGAAAAGATAGAACAAGCGAGAATGAAAGAGAAAGAAGGGAAAGAAAGAGCGAAATAAGGAGAAGAGAGAAGGGAGGAAATTAAGATGGGAATGAGAGAAACAGAGAACAAGAAGAAAGTGGGAGGCTAAACTCTATATATGATCCTCTTAGGGAAAGAGAGAGAGGGAGAGAGAGGGGGGGGGTGATAGAGAGACAGAAGAAGAGAGAGAGGGTGGAGTGAGGGAGGAAGAAAGAGAGAAAGAGGAAAAAAGAAGACAGAGAAGGGGATGTGAGAGAGAAATAGAGTGAGAGGATTCAGAGTGGAATAGAAGAAAAGAGAAGAAAAGAGAAATGGTGAAAGAAAGAGAAGAGACAAGAGAGTGAATTAAGATAGGGAGAATGAGTGAAAAGAGAATAAGAAGAAAGTGGGGGGTGGGGTTAAACTGTAGATACGTGATCCCCTTGTGAGTGAGAGAGAGAGAGAGAGAGAGAGGGAGATAGAAGGAAGTGAATTAAGATAGAGGGAATTAGAGAAAAAGAGAACAAGATGAAAGTGGGAGGGTAAACCATATATATGATCCTCCTTAGAGAGAGAGAGAGACAGAGGGAGAGAGACAGGGTGAGAGGGAAGAAGAAAGAGAAGAGAGAGAGAGAGAGAGAGAAAGAGAGAATAAGGGGTTTAACCATCTCAGTAGGTGCTTAAATCTCCAGTTTGCTGTATATGCTTTTTAGCGTGTGTGAGCGTTTGGCCAGATGCTGCTTGCATCCTCACATTAACCTCAGGAGACCAGGAGTTAAGCCTCTTAAGATGAGAACTGGAAGAGGTATGGAGCGGAGAAGGTCTTACACATTATTGAACTCTGTGAAAAAGACATTCTGAGCACTTCAGGAGAGAAAGACACAGAAAGACACCTGCTAAACGAGTGAACTGACAAGGATGCTGCACTTAAACAGCTACTAAACTCTTGCATCATGTGACCTGACTTTACAGGTGATGCTTCACCAGCTAGAGCGTCTTCATACACATGAGCTACAAGTAGCCTACCGTTTTTTAAGCAAATGGAAAATATATCA
The DNA here is from genome assembly GCA_037974445.1 of Brycinus macrolepidotus. NCBI lineage: Eukaryota > Metazoa > Chordata > Actinopteri > Characiformes > Alestidae > Brycinus > Brycinus macrolepidotus. The sequence continues at coordinate 5,567 of JBBPCZ010145863.1, read as the reverse complement.
ACCACACTTCAATTCTGGCTTTACAGGGAACACCTGAACACACAGGCAGATTCCACAACATCTAAAAATAAAGTGACACAATTTGAACCTGAAGTCTGATATATAAAAATATTGTCCTTGAATGTCTGAATGTCTGCATTTTATCTAGGGAGCTGCCTTGAAATGCAAATATTAATCAATGTTACCTTTATGTTAATGAAACATTACATTACAACGCAAACGGAAAACATCCTTTAGGGTCACTGGCATTGAATATATTAGTAATTATGTAATCTAGTGATTATTTTAAAGATTAAATAATTGCATAGACAAAACTTTTGCAAGTTGAACCACATGCGATATCTTGCACTTGACGGTTTCCTCTCTTTCAATGATTCTCAAAAGCTCCTTCTTGTGAAGAACTTTCCAATTGCTAGTAATGACCTGTAGTTACCCTGAGGCACTTTTCCACAGGGATACAGGAACCATGCTGTACCTAAACTGTACTGTGATGGCACTCTTTGATTTTCCAGTGTATCTTTTAGGCCCGTTAGCAGTGCAGTTCTCTCCCCACAGTTTATGGTCGGTCGACCCAAAACTGCATCTATGGAGTCGTACCAGCTGAAAGTTTTCCCTCTTAGAGCCTCTTTCATTATTGTTGTCTTTTATTTTTTGGAGTCTTGTTTGAGTTTTTAAATTTTTCTCGGAACTGTTCAGTCATGCGATGAATACCTCACCCAGCTAACTTGTTAGCGATGTCCTGGTACACCTTCATGTTTCTCAGTGTTAGAAAACTGAAATTTATCTTCAGCCCAAACAGACAGTAGTGCTTGTACTTTGCCATCTTCCCAGTTGTTAGTTTGTGTCTCCATTGTTGGTTTTTTGTGTGGACGGTAAAGAAATGGTCTCTTTCCAAGTCTGTTTGTTGTCATGGCAACATTTTTGACCAATCAAAAAGCAGTGATTCAGTCAGCTTGGTTGCGACTTGCTTTTAGCCCTTCCATCGAGCAGCATGGGTCGGGTATGGCTCGGGTACGGCTCGGGGACACGTTGCTTTATTTGTAATAGAACAACATTTGTTCACAGTATGGTGCAATTCATTGTGCCGGTGGAAAAACGCCAGTGGAAAAATGCCAGTGGTTATGATTAAAATTACATAGTAATCACTAGCCAAATCATCCAGAACATTCGTTTTAACTGTACTCAAGAGACACATGCTCGTGATTTTGACTCATGATGTGGTCTAACTAAACTGTGCTCCACTGTAGCCATTACGGAGCTCTCCACCACAACACATTGTCTTTACCCTGCCCCCTCCAATGAGAACAGCAAAATGCCTCATGACCCAAGTACAAAACTCAAAATGTCATGGTTGATCAGCTACATTTAGGGTATAAGGGAAATTGTTGAATGTATAACTCTGGAACTCTGTATAACACTATGGAAGGAGCCTCCTGCCCCAACCGTGAGTTCAGACCTTTACCCCCACACCTGATTACAGGCCCAACCCATCACTCCACACGCAGAAGAGCTGGTAAATCAGGCTTCGTCAGCATTTAAATGGCGTCTCTGGTGGTTAGAGGCCCTCAGCTGTGCTGTCTGTAAGCACACTAAAGGGAAAACGTGGGAGTTTGGTCTGGAGCCACTTGTTACCAGCTGTGGGGAGGGACTGAGGATTTTTACTGGTTTCTGGGAAGATGCTGATGCAGCTTGGAAGCAGCGTCAGAAGAAGAGCTCATTATAAACTGCTGGCGCTGTCCCCGCTAAACCCTTAGTCGTAGTTATCAATATTTACTTGAAATGTGTGTGAAAGGTCAGGCTCTTCGTACTGTCATTTCGTTAATGCAAGCATGGTGGTATTCACCTTGTTTTGATTAGCTACAACAACATAGTCCAGCTCAACAGCTCAACGGTATATAGTGACTCTCCGACCTAAATCCACTAGTGTGAATGAGCTTCTTGCCAGTGTGCACTCTAGGAGCACATCCAGAGATCCAGGGATGTGAGAGTTTGTTTTTAAGAGGTGCTTACATTAAGCAGCATACATGATTTGCCTATTTTCCTTTAGAATTGTTTGTATAGTTCCATCAAACAGAATGTGCAGAGGACTAGTAATTAGGGACACACATTTCAAGCAAAAATACTATTCAGTATTATCCAAGGGCTATTAGAATATTCTTCGATGATTGCGCCCACCCTCCAAGTGCGCATACACACACACACACACACACACACAAAGAAAGACCCATTCCGGCCTATTCCACAGTACAAAGGTGCGTCTGGGATTAACACGTTCATCTTTTCGTTCGTAACCCTGGCGGTTGGCAAACAGCTTTTAGGCGCATTACTGAGCCTTCTGGTAGTAACACATTATATAAATCAACATGACAGGAAAATACAGGGGGAAATAAAGGTGCAACATATTCCAATTTTTGTTATTTTACGACTATTCAAATATTTGCAACTCATGACCCATGCCTACTAATAATCTTAAAAACTCATTTCTGTTATTTTTACAATAATTTTTTTTTAGCTGTTTTTAAGCAATCCTGAAATCTGGGGGCAATGCATGCCCCTCCTACAGCCCTGCAGAGGCTTGATAAACAGTATGTCATACTAATGATGGGACTGTTGCTTTAAGCAGATTCGACTGGCTGCTTCAGCTGAAACTGAGCTTTATCATCTTCCTTGACCCTAGTGGATGGGAGAGAGGAAGAGAGAGATATGTGGTTAAAAATGAAGAAAAAACACTTTGTTGTCAAGCTCGAAGATGACTTGAGATGATGTTGGAAATCTTCTGACAGGGAACAGAATAAAGCTTTAAGGCAAAGTTGAGCAAGGATGTTTCCTCTGTGGGAGGAATGCAATGATAGAGACTTGTGAGTGGACTGGTCTCGAAGTAATTCACTAATGAGTGAATTCTGTCTCTCTCTCTCTCTCTCTCTCTCTCTCTCTCTCTCTTTCCCACACACACTCCAATTAACATTCTGCCGGAGCGCTCGCTGTAGGGATTCACTCAGCTGCACTGGTCTGGGCACACGGAGGGAGAGGGAGAAATTCCCAGACTTTTCGAGATCACTTAACAACTCAGTGCGGTTGGAGGCAACCGCGATGGTTCCGGCGTGCAGTGTGCATGATGCTAATGGACGGGGATGTAAACTTCCATTACTGATTAGCTAAATTAGCCTGGAAAAAAAGTGCTTTACCATTTACTGTACTTTTGGTTCCATAGAAAAACCATTTTAACCAGTTGGCGTGTTCATACTTCATAAACTAGTTTCATAGCAGCTACTGAAAAATGTATACTAATCACTAAATAATAAGCTTTAAAGGGACCTCGTCACGGAAAACCAATTTTTCTCACTTTTTAAAAATAAAATTAGTATGGAATCTAAACATTGTTTCCCCAGTTTATACACTCCACATATGGAAACCAAGCTGCAATAATAGCCTGTTTGAATTCACTGTTTTCGGCCTATAGCATTACAGCCCCAGCCATTAAGCCTGAAGTTATAAGGAATGTTTCACCCTAAACTACCTTTTGAATGAGATGCAGTACAAAGGAGCCAATCAGAACAGAGCTCCTTTACATATATCAGTCTCAAAGGCACAGTCACAACAACTGTTTAATTTTAAGGGCTAAAGAGAGATTACAAAATGAATTATGGCTGTTTTTGGTACATTAACATCATAAGTGGAAAACAATAAAAAATAAATAAATAAAAAGGAGCTTATAGACCCTTTAAGATGAATAAGTAAATAGCAGTATTGCCGTTTAAGGAGTAAACCAGAAAAGAATTTGAATTGAGCAGTTTTTTGACATCACAATGTTCACGTGATAGGAAGAGAGAATGGTTGTTTTCAATTTATGTATAAAAAAGAGTTTTTTGTTTGTTTGTTTTTTGTGATGATCCAGACATCCGACCAAAGCTGAAATGCAAATTATGACCTTCCCTAGTCTCTCATCTGAGGGTTTGGTAAGCGGTCTGTCTTCAAGCGTGCTAAGAGCATGGAGGGATCCTACGGCTAACAGAGCTAACACTGAACTAATGAATTACAAACAGCACAGAGCTTTAGCATTTCTGGTCAGAGAGATTGTGTGTCTGTCTGTGTGTATGTGTGTGTGTGTGTTTGCGTGTGTGTGGATGGGCGGCCTGGCATTTGTGCACTGGAAGATGTTTCTAGGATGGTTTTTCTTTTTCTCCTCCTCTTTTGCAATGTCTAAGATGCCATCATGAATATTTTAGGCGACTAAATTGAGCCCGGCTTTGTTCTGAGAGGTTTCGGTGCATCTGTTTTGGTTGCACATCTGGTGTGTTTGTGTGTGTGTGTCTGTGTGTGATTGTGAATATGTGTGTGTTTGTGTGTGTATGCGTGTGTATTTATGTGTGAGACAGACAGAATAAGAATTGGGGGGGGGTATCTGTGTGTGTGTATGCGTGTGTGTGTGTGCGTGTGTTTGTGCGTGTGTATATGTATGTGTTTATGAATGAGACAGAATGACAATGAGAGAGAGGGGGTATCTGTGTTTGTGTGTGTGTGTGTGTGTGTGTGTGTGTGTATCAAACAGTTCATTCTTATGGTTCTAGATGTGACCACTAGCCTGACTAAAGAATGCTTAAAGAACCCCTTGTTCCACAGCGCGTCTCCGGCCCTGTTTCCCAGTCTCAGACTGAGTCTTCCATGCATGCTTCATTAACCCATATCAAGCACATGCTTTTGGAAACGGCCTCTGAGCGGATGTGGTTTCCGTCAGAAGGTCATGGTTTTTGAATGAGTTAGCGCAGCACGCTAAGCTGGGTGTATTTCAGGGTTTTTTCACTGAACGAGGCCAGCGTTTCCGCTGGGACACTGCATGTAGGGCCTGGGTGTCACTCTGCAAGCTGGGGCAATGACGGTGACTCAGTAATGCTTCATATTCATGGGAACGTTCGCAAAGTCTTGCATTCCTCCATCCAGCACCAGCAATTCCCACCATCGGCTTTGTAAAGATATCAAAAAGTGAATCAAACGGGAGTGTTTTATAAAGTATTTTAGTAGGCGGTACACTACTGTAGGTGGGAATGTACACAAAGGGGCAAATTCATAAATAACTCTCAGTAAAGAGCTGCTGTTTCAGGGTCAGTTTGGGTTTTTTGATAACATAGAAGTCCAAAGGTCAGTAAACAATTTAAAAAGACTGGAAACTGAAGTAGAATTCCAGACACAATGGGCCAAAAACAGATACAGCATACCGGCTCTTCTACATATGTATATATTTTAAGATATTTGATATATATACAGTACTGTGCAAAAGTCTTAGGCACCTGAGAAAGTTATACTTAAAAGCTGCTTGCTACTGGGCAGTAGTGTTAAGTTAGTGTTAAAACACTAATTTTACAATAATTACAAATCACTGCCATACATGAAACTATGGTTTACTGTATTAAAAAGTATTTGCTTGACCATTTCCAGACCTCCTTTCTCATGGAAGCCCAGTATTACTTGTAGCTTCCATCAAATCCCTGGGTTGGCTCTTTTTCCTTCATTAGATTAAATTAGGTGTGTTGCTTACGGAACTTTATAAATCCACACAATGACTGGAGGCA
>JBBPCZ010145844.1:0-19543 GCA_037974445.1 Brycinus macrolepidotus | reverse complement strand
CATAAATGCTCTACAGAATGAATGGGTACAAATTCCCACAGAAACACTCCAAAATCTTGTAGAAAGCCTTCCAAGAACAGTGGAAGCTGTTGTAGCTGCAAAAGGGGACCAACTCCATATTAAAGTCTATGTATTTGAATGCAATGTCATTAAAGTCCCTTTTGGTGTCAGGCGTCCCAATACTTTTGTCCATGTAGTGTATTTGCAAGCCATTTTATTTTTAGTGAAAACACGTTTTTATGTTGATAATGGTAAAACAGTGGTACATTAAGATTATAATGAATCCGCTCTAATTACCTTTTTTCTCTTTTTCTTTCTGTCTCTTTCTTTCTGTCCTTCTTTCTGCACCTGAACACAAACAGTAATGCTGTTAGGTGCTTGAACAAGATTTCCTTATCTATCTACTGCCCTTGATTTTGCCTAATCTGAAATTCAAATGGATTCACATGCTCGTCAGCTCTTTCCATACATGTATAAAGGCCATGTTCTACAGATCAGGTGAAATCAGGTGCGCAGACCAGAGAGTAAGCTTTATTCGGACGCAGCATATGAACCGTAGCAGCACCCTCTACTGGCCAAGATAGAGATGAACACCAAATAATGGACAATAACACCCTCAAAAACAAATACAGAAACTACGAATGAATAAAACAACGACCTAACTTATATGTGAGTGAAGGGATGGTTAAATAACACAGGTAACTATCCATATTTCCCCTCCTGTCCTTTTCCTGGGCGGCTGGTTTGATAAGAGGTATGGAGGAGGAGGAGTTAGAGGGGGTGAAGGTGAGTGCACACTGACTGAATGGACCTTTCAGCTCAGTTTTGTAACATCTGTCAGCATGCAGATAAGAGATTGGGATTTTTTTAGACTCCAACAGAATGGAGGGGAATAACTGATGGCTCGAAGCTGGACGGTTCTCTTCTGAAACGCTGGCCCGGTGTAAAAAGTCAACGGGGACTTTAGGTAAGTTAGGAAGTGCTGGGACTGCCCTGAAACTGGTGAATAAGTAACTTCAGCCTCGTACTAACTAGTCTAGTCTAGTCTAGCTAGCAGCAAGAGCAACAAAGTTAAAAGTATCCTAAAACCAGACTCAGGTATCGTTACTTTAGTTTAATAATGTCTTGAGTTGAAGTCAAAGGATCAGAGTAAAATGATCAGATTAAAAACTACTTAAATACTGAGTGACTTCTAGAATGGCAGTGAGCTTGTTAGCTGGTGTGCATCCAGCATCTTTCTGGCTTTCAAGGTAGGAGATTGTCTTATTGGGGTCTTTTTGGTCTAAAAAAAATAATAAAATGCTGGAGTCTAAGAGTCTAAAAAGTGTGAGCAACAGTAAAGAAGTTAAAAAAAAAAACAGGATGTAATTAAACAAAAAATACATTTGTAGCTAAACATTTACGATGAAGTGATGACTAAAAAGTGGATTATATTTTATATTCATTACAAATGCACGCAAGTAGAAGTAAAAAGATCATCATTAGGAAATACTACAAACCCACACAATTTTTTTGTCTCAATGCTTTTTTAAGCATTTATCTGCAGATATAGTTGATTTTTTAAATATTGTGTAATGCAACAAATTCAGTAAAATGTCTGTCAACTTGTGGTAAAATGTCGACGGGGTACTTACTTTTAAGGTAAACTGATACTGTCCTGATTTCCAGAAATATCTAATATCTGTATGCAAAACATTCCCCTGTAATCTAGTCCAGTCATGCTGGCAGGTGAGGGTAAAGTAGCCTAAAACCCTAATCAGATATTGTTACTTAAGTGGAATAATGACTAAAAATGTTTAGCAGTACAATATAATACCCATAGTATAATGCTTTAATTGTAACTTTGTTTGTTGGTATTGTGTGTTTGTATTTTTTTTTAAAAACTTCAGAATATTTTAAGGCAATAAGCCATGGTAATTTTGGTTACTCAAGATCCCTCAGATGTGTGTTTAGGAACTGAACTCGGTTAGGGAAACACAAGGCTGTTTCTACAAGGCTGTGGAACTTCAGGACTTCAGTTGCACACCTGGTCTTATATTTATCAAAATTTTCATTGTACAAAATGCTGACTTGGAATCAGCTTATGCCTTTTACAAAGCAAATACATGGACCAGTGTGGCCTGGTCTTGGATCATTGTTCTTACTTGGTATCAACACTGGTATTAATTCATATTTCTTTTATATTTGATCGGGCTCAAGGTGCAGATGAAGGGGGTCCGTAGTACAGAGAACCAGCAGCAACTGGTGAATGTTTACAGAAGCTTTAAAGCATGACCTGTGCTCAGTCCAGCCTTTGGGATCTGGCTCATATGCTACATCTCAGCTGACTCACAGCAGAACGCCAGTGGGTCAGCTGAGCAGGAGGTGTTTCTGACTATAACAAGCTGGTATGTGATGTTTCTTTAGGTAGAGTTTACCGGTGAGGAGAAGGCAAAACTGCAGCAATGGTGCAGAAATATCAGTCGCCAGTGAGGGTCTACAAATACCCCTTCGAGCTCATAATGGCGGTAAGTATATGTCTGAGCAGAAAAGTGTTTCTTCTGTCAGCTGTTGCTCAGTGAAAGTAAATATTTAGCTTTAGCATCTATTATTGATATTATTACTACTATTTAAACAAGTTTTGCCTCACAAAAAGTACTGATGTATTGATGTATCAAAAAGTATTGATGTATTAATAAAATAAAAAGCAGTTTTGTTTGGCAATGATGTCTTGGGTCCTTGAAGAACATGTCAGATTATTTCATATGAGTTTCTTAAAGAAATATCCTTAGGAAAATTCTTTAGGGAACCAAAAATGTTCCTTTTAAGACAGGGGTTCGTAATCCTGGTGACCCCCCATGTTCTGCACATTTTTGTGGTTTCACTGCTCTAAACACCTGTTGCAGACCACAAGGAATTAATTGATTAGTTAAGGAACTAGTTAATTAGTTAAGGAAATCGTAAACCCTTGTTGAAATAGATCACTCCACAAGAACCCTTTCGGATACACTTGCCACAAAGGGTTCTGAGTGATGCCGTTGAAGAACCATATTAGTTCGCTTAAGAACTTTGTTTGTAAATGAGTTATATAGATGTATATAGAGATATACAGATGTGAGGAACCCCACATTTTTACATTATGAGGAAGGTCTTTAAGCTTTGAAAGAAATCCAACGACTGTCTGTTGAAAGGTTCTTTAGGGAACCAAAAAATGATTCTTATTCTGTCCTGAGGGCAGACAAGTCAGCTTGCTTCTCTCTATGGCTCTCTGTTGTCTTCTCTTTGCCAAGTCACTGGGTCTGTTCCAACTCGGGTGAATATTTAACCCCGCCACCTCCAACACCTGACGGAAAAGATTATGCTAAACTCACTTGTTTTTGTAATCATTTTTTTATGAAGTATTATTAATTAAACACAGACAACAGTAAATAGTCAAAAACATGTACATAGCTATTGTCACACCAATTAAGAAGCACAACAAGTTTTTATACAACACTTGTTTTCACGGGTTAATATTAAATCCTTAGCAACCAAATGAAGCTTACATTTTAAAAAGAGTTCCTGCCTATGTTTGAGTGAGAACCTCGTGACCTGCTTATAAGTGCTGACTGGCTCACTGGCCTGTCATAATTGGAAGTTAGTGGTACACATAGGTGTGGGCAATATGACAGTATAATGATGATAAAGTGGTTTCATCCTAAGTGTGCTTTTCTGTGTATATCACGGATATCGTTAGTACTTTAACAACACTGACCTGCTGCATGTATCATAAAAACCAGTTAGTGTCCATTTCAGCCACGTGATCTTTTTCCTGTGGTGATCGTATGAACGACTTCTGATGCGGAGAGGAGTTATGGAGAATCAAAAGTTAACGGATCTGTCTTCTAAATAAAAGACACAAATAATAGGTTTCCATTCAGATGTGGTTCTTAGTAGCTGCTGTTTTGAAGTGTTAGTTATCCTCACAGTGGATAGCACACTGCCCAAAACGTGGAATATTTCCTCCATTCTCAAACACTACTATACTGATAAAACTACTTCTGCATGACTTTCTTACAATACTCTTAGCTGTGGATAAGAGCACCTGCTAAAATGTAATTATATTTTATATACATATATACATATATTCCTCTGTCTGTCTGAGTCTTTGACCATTCTCCCTATTTTGACCACAATTTAAAGGAATACAGTTGTATAAAAGCTAATGAAATAGCTTGCTGAAAAATTCAGTCTACACACATTTTCATCCCTGATATAGTCCAAATTTTTCGTTTAGGACTGAAGTAACCTAAATTGTAACCTAAAAAGTAAAACCTTATCAGCAAAACTTCCTTCAGCCTGCTCAAACCACATCCAGCTCCTCATAAAGGTTGTGCAGAGTTGTGAATGTGGTTTAGGACAGGAGCCATTGAAAGTTTTAGTAACGTCTGGCAAACTGTAGGCACTTGAGTTTGTAAGTGGAGGCTTTCTACTGCCAACCCTCCCAAACAACTTGTGGTTATGTAAGTGACTGTAGTTTGGGAGACATTCTGACCCCAAGATCTAACTGATGTCTGCAATTCCCCAGCTGTGTCTTCGTGAAGCTGGAGATTTCTTGGCTACTGAAACCATCCTACGTATAGACACACCTCCTCTGCCAGGCAGATTCTTAGCATCTCCAGTTGCACTAAACTTCCTAATTGCTGCCCTGATGGTTAAAAAATACATTTCAACTGTTTAGTTATTTTCATATATCCATTCTAATTTCCGCAGCTCAACAATCATTTGTGGAACATCATTGTTATATTCTCTGATCTTTTTCATATCGATGAATGATTAAGGGAATCTGCCCTATATGTCTCCATATATGTATACCCTAATGAAGTCAGGGTATACATATATGGAGACATATAGGGCAGCTATGACTTCATTAGGGTCTCCATATATGTATACCCTATTGAAGTCATAGCTGACCATTTAAGTGTACCTAATGGAATGGAAATATACTTCAGTTTGGAAATATACTTCAGTTAGATTTTGCTCAAAAGAATTTCTAGGTACGCCAGCAATTGTGTCGAATATAGAACTGAAAAATATTAAGATTTTTTTTTTCTATGACTGTGGATTAAATAAAAGTATGATCCTTGTGAATATTTTGCACAAAAGATAAAATGATAGAAAACAAAGAATTTTTTTGATTCCTGTCTGTTGAAAGAAAGAAGGTACATTTGGTGTAAATTCAATTTGAAGCTATGAATTAGCCTTTTCCTCTGTTTGGTAGCTTTACTCAGGTGTCTGTTTTGTTGTGTAATCACATTTGAGGTTATTGGCCTTTTCAGTTATTTTTTTCTTTGACCTCAGAATGATCTCCTAGCTTCTTTTACAATTAACATGCAGGATGCAATGAACGCAGGACATTTAAATCAGTTAGCGATGTTTCCTTCCAGAACATTTGCATACTGTGTAATAATTTATTATTCTAAAGGGCACTTGTTTTGAGACTTCAGTGTCCTTCTTCCCAAGCAGTAGAGTCGTGTCACCATTGCAGCTAAATTGATCACCAGCTGAGTGACAGTGCATGTCCATTGATCCACCCATGACATCATTTCCCACGGTGGGAATAAGCCTAATGATTTTCGGCCTAGACTGTACAGTTGCATATTGGCTTTTCACTTTCGCAGAAAGCATTGTTTGACGTCATGGTTTAGTCAGCGAGTAGCAAACTTTTGGTGAACTTTGTCATTAACTCAGGAAGCCGCAGTGTCAGTGTAACTTCAGTTGAACCACCGACATGACATGAACTCTGTAGCTCTGGGCCACTGTTTCTAAGGCAAAGGTTCTGAAAATGGTCCTGATTCCCTTCCAGGCAGTTGACATGTTTGTTGAGTCAGGTCAGTCAGGCAAGCACAGCTGTGTCGGCTTTGACAACCTGGTTGGGATGAGGTGTGAGCTGAGAAGAATGAAAATGCAGACTGTCTGGGTGAATAGGAGGATTAGATCGGAAAAATGTCATCAGATCATGGTTGCCATTTCAGCATCAAAAACTGTAGATTTGCCAGAGGGGAGATGCAAAAATACACCGAGTTGTAAAGTACACCTCCAGGTTTGAACACTCTCAATGTTTTATTGATTCTATAAGTGAAATTAAGTACAAATCCTGTCCAGCAAACACACTTACATATTGCATTTGTCTGCAAATATTACTTCTCATTATTTACTAATTATGTGCCAGAACAGCAAGTATACACTGATTGTGTATCAAATGTGCTGAAGTGTGCTCTCATGATGTGACATTCTCATTTGAAAAAGGGCACCCAAACATTTGAATTTGACCTTGTGCCTACACTTACTGTCAATTTTATCAGGTACCCCTACCATATTGGGGCACTTTGCCGGGTTGACGGTAGCCTGTCTGGTACTGAAGAATTTACAAGCCTCACCTACCCTTTCTTTCAATGGAATGGGACCACCATAGGACCACCACTGACCCTATATTATTGGTGGACTATTACCAACACAGCGGTGACTCTTGATGTAGTAGTTGAATGCTACTGATTATTATACTGATATCAGTGTACAGTAGCAGGTTTTCGATAGTATATCTTGTCTGTTCCCATGCACTGCGTTAGCCATCCTTCAATAGTGAATGGGTTAAATGTAGAGAAAGAATTCCACCTTGTTCACACTGTGTGCTGTGGTGTGGTGTGCCCAGCTAAACAGCTTTTAAATGTTATTTTCTCTGGTTTCTAAGACTTAGCACAACACTGTGTGTCGTTTCAGTCAACTTCTAAAAGGGCATGTAAACTATTTAGCCATTTAAAATTCTAAATAATGTTGTCTGGCATGATTGTGTTTACAAGACAACTCTAAAAGTATCCAGGTTATTGAAAAGCTTTAATCTGTGAATTCTGATTTTGTCAGATTCCAATAAACCTTTGCTAACATTTTGCAAACTAAGAAAAAAAAAAACATTGTACAAAGTTTAACACTGCACATTTGCTTATTTTATTTTTTTATTGTGACTTGTTCATGAACCTCAGAAAAACTACATATCATGTACCATGGAAATATGTCCAGGTATCAGGAAGTTACATCTTTGCCACATTGCCCATCCCTGTATGTGTGAAACGACCCAAATGTCGATTTTGAACAGGAGCAGGAACTTGTCTGACCTACATATTCCCCTCCATAAATCCAGTATAAACACACCAAATCAAACATACTAAAGCACTTATGCAAAACTGTCACTCTCCACTCTCCATGCCCGCATGACCTTCTGTAAAGTCAATAAAGCTGCTTGCAGATTGTTCTTGTATGTAGCACTGGTGTAGAATGGCTTTAGCTGCAGTGCTGATAGCACTAATATTAGTTGTGTCTTGGAGTAACTGCCTGTGCAAAACTTTTGTCTAGTTGAACAGATAGGACGTTAGGATCGAGCTAGAAAGAACTGAGTGTTATGTATGAGCCACATCAGCAGACAGCCAGCACCCCAGAGACTTTTTAATGGAAGACTGTGGGTAAATATTGACAGAGATAGTGTGGGTAATTGCTTTGCTCGTGTGAGCTATAAAGTCAGCAATAGGGAAAAAGAGTCAAAAGGCAGAAAGCTGATGCTTTAGTGAAGTGGAACATTGTTCTTATTCTTGACGTCCTCATGATTTGTTTTTCAGTCAAATGTGGTGATAGAAGGCTAAAAGCCATTATTTTGTCAGCAAATGGCTTTATTTAGAGTGAATACTTGGTGTCTTTTATCTGCTCAGTGGAGCTGCTTGCATAACTCGTAGTTAGTCTTGCACAATATGGATGAAATTCTGCTTTGGATTAAACTAACAAGTATTGAGACTGCGATGTTCTTTATAATCATGGCTCAATTTGGGGGAGTAGGAGGGGGATGCTGCATTTTTGTTTGTAAAATGTAAAATGACTGTTCCATCCTTTTGGGTATCTTAAAGGAGCAGTTCAAATGTACAACATTTTAACATACTCTGTGTGTAGTAAGCCAAGACATGTTTGGTGTTCACATTTTGTTTCCTGAAAATTTAAATGTAAATTTCAAATCAATGAAGTTTTGTTAAGGTTTGTTGGATCAGGTGATCGCCATTCATCAAAATTCTCCCAGAATGTGTTATGGATCACCTGTGATTGGTCAGGACGGTGACTGTTTACAGGGCAGTACTGCCAGTATCTCAAAAAGGCTAATATCTCAAAAGGATTTAGAGCCGCACTGCTATTGATTTACTCATGAAGACCTGGAACAGGGTCTGTAGCAGTTTTTATATCTGCCCTCTCCTATTCCTCTACAGGCCTATGACAGAAGATTCCCAACCTGTCCCCTCATCCCCATTTTTGTGCACAGTGACACTATCAGTGAGAGCAAGAGTGAGGACGGAGCCATTCACATCATAGAGCGCAGATGCACTATCGATGTGGATGCGCCTCGACTACTGAAAAGGGTACTTTTCACACTGCCACATACTATAAAATACAATACCAGACTGATATAGGTTTTAACCTCACATATTTCCCCATGTATGTCTAACATCTATGACCAAAGAGTGACTATTTTTTCAAGCAATATAATTTAGTTCAGTTTTTATATGTTTCTGTTCTGTTTTCATGAAAATGTTACACAAGTTAACTCATGTAGAGCAAAAAGAATGACTGGCACTTTACCCCCGTTTACTCTCACGAGGACTGGGTGTATAATGAGCATCTGTGGCCTTTATGTATACCTACAGATAGCAGGGGTGGAATATCTGTACTTTGTGCAGAAGAATACCCTGGACCTGAGGGAGAGAACGCTGCATATTGAAGCCTATAATGAGTCCTTTTCCAGCAGGGTGATCGTCAGAGAACACTGCAGCTACACGGTCAGAAATGCAAACTACTCTTTGGGAAGCACTTTTATCAAATGACACGGAGAACACTGAGAAAATTACAGTAGATGTTCCTAACCCATACCTTTCCAGGAACTCCAGACTGTGTACTTTTTTATTTGTTCTACCTTGAAACTCATGTGGGTCAGATAATCTAGTGTTGATCTTTTGCTGTCTTTTTTTTTTTTTCTCTTCTTAAAAAATGCTAGCGAAACTGGTCTGAGCTTAGGGTACTAGATTTATTTGCACTTCTCACTGTGTAAACATCAAGTCTCATAAGCACAGCAGTGTTGTTGGAGTTTTTATACTTTTCTATGTCACTACAAGGTTGCCTGCCAACCAAAAATGTCCAGCCAAAAGAGGTCCTGTTTTCAAAAACGGTCCCCTGATTAATGGCTAGAGACCTTCACGAACATGACAGGGTGCGATAGTTACAACTTTCAAAAATGCCATTCTTGTTATCCAAAGAGAAAGCAGCTTAGACTTGGAGTTCCTAACATGGGCATGCTGTCAGTAATACATATCAATAGAGCTATAAGTGAATAAAGTAGTGAACTCGAAAAATTGTTTAGGTTCGTTTTCCCATAGACTAATAATAGCAGCCCTCCTGGAGATGTACTGTACACTGTACGTTTGCATCTCCCATTGTCTCCAGCTAATGATGGAGACGCTGCACCCCTACAGACAGTTATATGAAGAATTTCCAATAAAGTAGTTTAATTCAAAACAATATGCTACACACCTCAAGTACTGTACCACACTGGCTAGAAAATCAGGAGAGCGATTTACATGAGTTTGATAATGTGCACTCTATGATTTATGTTGCAAAGAGAATAAAAAAACCCAAAACATTGTTTTTACTTTTATACCTTAGTCGCAGCTTGTTTGGACAGTTAATCAGGCACTACTTTTCCACTCACATTGCACATCAAACGATCGCCAGTAATTGTCTCGATACAGAAGTTCAGTCACCAGTGACCCAACACTGACTAAAATCGCTCAGCATGTGTGTAGCTTTAAACCAGGTCACACAATACATGAGGTTGAAAGTGAAGCTTTCTTATTTAAAATGTATTTCATTATTTATTCTTATTTTGTATTCTTTATTTTGTTACTTACACATTGTCTGTCTTGGTCCAATATCACCCCGCAGGTTCACCCAGAAAACGAAGACTGGACGTGCTTCGAGCAGTCAGCCAGCATGGACATGAAGTCGTTCTTTGGCTTTGAGAGCACGGCCGAGAAGATCGTCATGAGGCAATATGCTGCCAGTATTAAAAAGGTATGTTCAAAAGAATTTTTTTTTTTTTTTTAAAGAATTATACTTTATCTGTAGTTTCTCTCATGTTAGTGATGATGATTTACCCAGAATATTGGCTAGGATTTTTTTTTTACTTTATAGAGCAGTGCTTTTTCTATACTGTTACTATAGTATTAGTTTTGTCTACAGGGTTTTTTACATTAATGTATGTACATTACTGTTCAAAAGCCTGAAATCACCATTAAGAATGTTTTTAATTCGGTAAAACCAATTTTGGTGCAGAAATTCCTATAACTCCCATGGTACCTTTAGAAATTCCCACGCCCCATTCTGTATATTCTGTAAATGTAACCATTTTGTATGTACTGTAGACGTACTATATCTTACTCTCAATAAAAACAAAAAATGTAGAAGCACACTATAATTACATTAAACCAAGATGAAACTGTCTTACCAAGTCCCTCTGCCATAGAAAAGATGGCCAAAAGTTACATATTGGAGTATTTTAACTTGCTTTGTGAGCACAAGAGAGGCTTTGAATAGCCTGAACAGGAAGTAGACCAGTATCTTCCAAGCAGTAAGGTTGGAAGTTGGACAGGTTTTACTGAGGAGGTTTTAGCAGAGCCTAAAGAGTCCAAACCGTCATGCTTGAGTGGTTATAGCAGAGACAAGAGAGGTTCACACAGCAGGATGCCCCTACACTGTGAGACTCGGGAGGAGTTCATGCAGCCATAATATCTGTGCCTGGTTGGATCCTAAAAAAGAAATATCCATAAATTTCAGTATACCCAAATACGACTTTGTCCAAATGACCTACATTCTGGTATTTCTGTGATGGTTAAACCAAATGATTGCCCAAAAAAATTATTGGATAAAACAGTGGAATATGGTGCTAGTACTCTACACTTTGGGGCAGCTGGTGGCCTAGTGGTTGGGGTGAAGGTTGTGGGTTTGAATCCCATCTGCCAGTGTCATCAGTGAGGTACCCTTGAGCAAGGTACTGTACCCACACACTGCTCCCTGGGTGCCCCTCATTGGTGACATCCCACTGCTTCACTTGGTGAATGGGTTAACCCAACGCCCTGACCACTACGCCAGCTGCACTTCACTTTATTAGGTTTCACAAACTTCATAATAATTGTGAAATGTTTCATGTGTCTGCTGTCTTGAATTTTTATGGATCTTTAGAAGTCCATTCTGAAAAAGCTGTATTTTATTCATATAGGAATTCAAATAAAATGAACTTCTAAAATGCAGTTATAAGAAAAGTGCTGATAAAATCAGAAAGATTTGGCAGGAAAATTACAGTAGTGGCTGGGGTAGTGCATAACATGTGGGTAACATTGCTGCCTTTCAAGCAGGAGAGTGAGGATCGATTCCTAACCTGGGCAGCTCACCACACTACACCAGAGTCCTTTGGCAAGACTCCTAACACTACATTTTCCTTTGATAAGCAAAAAATGATTTGTTTTGGATAAAAGGGTGTGCCAAATGCTGTAAATGTAAATATAGATAATTACAGTGTGTTTTTTAATCTTTTAATAACTATTTTGTTCCTGAAAACAGTGAATAAACAACATGTCTGGTATATTTTGTATTGCTATTAAGCATTTATTGTATTTAAAATAATGAAATTGATCATTTTTTTCAATTGATTCCAAACTTGAACAGTAGTACACATGCCTTTTTGTTTCTCCCTCTCTCTTGCTGTCTCTCTGTCTGTCTGTCTGTCTCTCTCTCTCTCTCTCTCTCTTTCTCTCCCTCTCATATATTTTTCCTACAGGGGAAGGAGATCATTGAGTATTATCTCAAAGAGCTGGAGGCCGAAGGTATAACCTTCATCCCCCGCTGGAGTCCTCCTTCCACCAGCACTACATTTAGTTCAGCCAGCAGCAAAGAAGAGCACGGCAGAGCCCAATGCAGCCCTGCAGACATTTTACCTGGGTCTCCAGAGGGTGAGACGAGCGACAGTATTTTTCAAAATGCTCATGTGCACTTGGTTTGACACTGTCTGTCAAAGGTTTGGTCTTTTGTGACCTTTTTTGACCTTTTTCAGAGTAAGACATTCAGTTAAAAAAGAGTAAATACAAAAGTTTACATAAAAGTGTTTATATTCCTTGCGTACTTGCTCTGCTTTTGTTCATTGCTGCTTCCATTTTGGCACATTTTTTGCAAAGAAACAGCAAAATTGAAACAGCTTTCTGTTTAATATGTCTGTCTATTTTGAAAGCAGTCAATATGCATCAGTACTGATATCGATAAAATTGTAGGACATTAATATTGGCCGATTTATCGACTGCGCTCTAGTTCAGGTTTACAATAAACTGATATAATGATTATATTATATGTTTGTTTTGGTGTGACTCTTCCAGATAAGTTAGACACAGACTACATCAGGCGCTATCTGGGAGAGCTGAGCCCTCTGCAGGAGAGCTGCCTCATCCGCCTTCGACAGTGGCTTCAGGAAACACACAAGGGAAAGGTAGCAAGAGGACACACACATACAAGCATGCACTTTGACACATACACACTTATTTGTCCGAAGCTTACTGTTGGCTTCAGGTTTAGTTGAGTTTAGACATCATTTCTCAAACACTAGTCAGCTCAGCTGAGGTTCATATTTCATGCTTTTCCAAAACCAGTCTCTCACCTTCAATGCATTCGAAAAAGATTAATTGTTGTATGAACGTAATTCAGTTATACCACACTTTCAATTCAGTCAAATAGAGTAGAATCTTCACATAAAGACTTTCCTGCCATTCTGCAGTTATGGCCTACATTTACCCCGACTTTTAGGTGGAAAGCACGCTTAATCTTGGATAGCTGATAATTAGGCTCTTGATTTTGTTTATTGATGATCTGATGGTGAAGATGGCTTACCAGGTGTCATTGTTAATAACCAATGGTGTGAATCTCTGACCTCAATTTTATTTATTCAATACATCATGAAATCTCAAAGTTGAAAAAACAAATACACTAAATGCATTTTTTTTTTCACATTTTTACAATTTAAAATACCCTCAAATATTTTACTCTGGGCAAAAAAAATTAGCATATACTTAATTTATTATTATTATTATCAGTTACAGATTATAGTCAACTGGTTTTGTATTCATCACCTTCAGATCAAGGCAGCACAATGTATCAGTGCATACTTACACCCCTATGTCCATCTCTTACAGCTCCCTAAAGACCAGCATGTGTTGCGCTTCCTGCGATCACGAGACTTCAACCTGGAGAAGGCTCGGGAGGCACTTTGCCAGACTTTGACCTGGAGGAAGCAGCACCAGGTGGACTTACTGTTAGACACATGGCAGTGCCCACAACTGCTACATGACTACTACACAGGAGGGTGGCATCATCATGATAAAGGCACGGTAGTCCTCTTCTATTCAGATTAAAATAGTAGTTTTGTAAAAAAAAAAATAATAAAACTAGCCAATTTTTCCCCTGACCCCAAATGTAGCCCATCAGCCAAGATATGTTTGGTGTCCAAAGTTTGCTTCTCTGGTTTTCCATTGGAGCTGCGAGGCTAAGTAAGCAGAGCTTATCTACACAATAAGCATTATGCCTTGAAGCTGCAGTACAAAACTGAAGACGCTAACTTTATATATTAAATGTGTCTGACATTTAGGGTAAAGAAGAAATTGCAGATTTTTTTTTCTCTTCGCATTATTCCTTTAAAACATTTTGGGAATAATATAAAAGTAAGATGGGCCTGAGCGGTGTTTGTACACTTTGGTATTTAAGTACTGAAATAGTAATTCTCAAGTATATAATAATTATGCTTCATAATTAGCCAGAATTTCATTTGTCAGTGCAGTTCCAAATATGTCCAGTAAGCAGCAGCAGCTTATTAATAATTATTAGTAGACCTATAGAATCTGCGATTGTAGCTCTCACTGAAATGGTCCTTTCACTGTAGCTAAATCAATCAAAAGACTAATCTCTTAATAGACTGGAATACATGATTACACTAAATAGCGACTGCTTTTATGAGCAACTTGTCTTTCAGTTTGAGTTGTTTTTATATTTTTATTTGCCTAGTTTGCCATTTTTTATCATGGAAACCAGCATGGAGGCTGACCTGCAGGCCAGGTTCAGCTCAGTCATTAGATTAGATATAGCCAGGTTGAGCTCAATCATACTGTCAGTGCACAACACTGGCTAAAGTGGCTAAAGTTAACTTCACCCCCACACCAAACTCATTTGAGATCACAATGACAGCAGCACCAGTTTCACTCCAAGATCTTACGTCAGCAAACAAGTCTGAGGTTCTGTCAAACTTGCTGTGCCTCCCTGGTATACCAGCCTCTTACTGCACATTTGCCTCTGAACATTGCGTGTTTTATTATGCCTCTGTGCTCTGTAGCTTAAATGGCCAGTAGAAAGCATTGAAAAGTGAAGCTTCTGGATAATAAATTCAGAATGAATTTCAACATAAGTATTTGGTTTATTCGGGTCAGCCCTACGTAATAGCAGTACAGAGTAATACATTCACTCTAGATAAATGGAAATAATATATTTAACAGTCTGATGTCAAGACCTCCTGACCTTCACTTCCCTTCTGAGTTCAGTACGTCAGTTACACTGGTTACATACGCAGACCAACTTCTGTTAATGGTTACCCGCATTCGCTGCCTGAGCTGGAATTGGACAGCATAGATAATGACAAATGTGATGACTCAATATTTTTGAGCTACACACTTTACATAGAAAAGCTCACTCACTGACCTACTTTATTTTTGCCCCAAATTAAACCGACTTATTTCAACTCATTTTCTTTTTTAAGAGAAATTCTGTATTGTAATTCATTCAGTACATAACTTACACATAAGTTTCATAGTGGATACAAGGGCTGGGGTGATGAGCAATTTTGAAAAATCAGGACAAAATTATCGATAAATATTGAAGGGGGCTACTGAAACATTCAGTATGTCTAGAGTGGTTTCCATTTACACTAGAGGGGGGCAACAAAGCCTTATGGCTTTTTTTTTTTGAGTCAGAGTTTTGAGAATTGGCTGTTTGCTGGTGCTCATGTCTTTAAACAATATTGAGCAAAAGTTTCAGTGCATAGAAAATTATCTCACTAATAGCTGATTTTCTCTACAAAGCACTGCCAATGGCATTGCATATTTCAGAGACTGCAGCAGTTTACAGTTCATATCTTTCATTGCCCCACAGTATATGTAGTCTTTTTCCATCTATGTATTTTTCCACCCACAGTTTAAATATATTTTAATTTCTATAATTGCTTGCAGGTATATAATTCTACCATTATTTCTTTTATTCTGTATTATTTCATAAACATTTCAATATGCCAAGTAGGAAATTCATTACATAGTGTTTGTCTGGGTTTATTGTGAACACCGCATATCTCAATATGGAAAGTTGACTGTATATTTTGCAGTCAGAGCAAGGAGATTAACATATGTTTGTATGTGTGCTTGCTTGTGTGTTTCACGTAGATGGCCGGCCCCTTTACATCTTACGACTTGGACAAATGGATACTAAAGGACTCGTTCGGGCACTAGGGGAAGAGTCTGTTCTTAGACAAGTGAGCAGCACATAGTTTGCCTGTGCAGTTTTGAAATACAAATTCTGTCTGATCTTCTCCTCTCCTAATTTCAGGTGCTGTCCATCAATGAGGAAGGTCTGAGGCGCTGCAAGGAGAACACAAACATTTTTGGCAGACCCATCAGGTATTAAAGCAAATCAGTTGATTTTGTCTGTACAGCAAAACACAGTATGCTCTTTTTTCTGTGTGTAATCTGTTTTAAAATTGCTAGCTGCTGGACATGCCTGGTGGATCTGGAGGGGCTGAACATGAGGCATTTGTGGAGGCCAGGGATCAAAACTCTCCTGAGGATCATTGAGGTGGTAGAGGCCAATTACCCTGAGACTCTAGGACGCCTGCTTATAGTTAGGGCGCCCAGAGTTTTCCCTGTGCTTTGGACACTGGTAAGGACCAGACGGATTTTCTAATAGTGTTTATACTGTGACTAGCCGAAGTTCTTCTGGTATGCCTTCGGTGATCTAGGAAAAGTCTTGTTTTGTCACTCGAACAACCCTTCTTAATGTACATGGCAGCAAAATAAACCTGCATCCTCTTTCAGGCAGGTCACTACAGCTCTGGTTGTTTTAAACATGTTAATTGTTGCTCGAACTGTGGATATGGACATTTAAAGGCATGGAGCATTTTTAGTTGTCATCGCTTTGGTGTTTCCCACAGAATTAGATTCTGTTTGTGGTGGTAGCTGAAAGGATGGTGAGGGGATGGAGATTATTTATTAATTATTTTGTTGATGGGGTATGTAGTGTAAACTTAGCTATTCTTAAATGCTTGTTAATAACTTATTTGTGAGTTGGGTCTCTACGATTGACAGTGTTGTGTGAAGAACATTAATTTATCTGAGTTGGACAAAATGTACAGGAGTGTTCCGATTTAATTAACCATTAGACATTTTTTCCTTTTTTTAGAGTCATCCTTACCAAAGGGGATGATAGTTTTAGAGTTGACTACATCGGCAGCTTATGTACTCTTTCGTTGCCTTGCTGCACAAGCATTGTCACAGATTGTCACACACACTCTTTTACTCTGTCTGAAAGGATCG
Organism: Brycinus macrolepidotus; assembly: GCA_037974445.1. Classification (NCBI taxonomy): domain Eukaryota; kingdom Metazoa; phylum Chordata; class Actinopteri; order Characiformes; family Alestidae; genus Brycinus; species Brycinus macrolepidotus. Next base: position 2,834 of record JBBPCZ010145844.1, on the reverse strand, counting down.
CATTTGCTTACATATATCTAGACACTGACCTATCCGAACTTTTTTTAGTGGCACTAAATGTCAACCCACATTGAACCACAGGTTTAAATGTCATGTTTGAGTCCATATCCGCAAGATGTTATTTTTCTCTGTGGACACTACTAATTAGCAAGCTTTCTTAAATGTCATGTTTGTACCTGTACCTGTTTAAGTGCAACGCAGATGCAAGTGGCCTTCTGCATCATTGACTTTTGCCTTTTATGCATCTAGATCAGCCCATTCATTGATGAGAATACTCGTAAGAAGTTCCTCATCTATGCCGGGAACGACTATCAGGGCCCAGGGGGCTTGGTGGACTACATCAGCGGAGATTTCATCCCTGATTTCCTTGGAGGAGATTGTCAGGTGAGATCTTGGGTCAAGCCTTCAGCAGCGGTTCCCATTTCTGGTCCTGGAGCCCCCCATCCTGCATAAATGTGTTTTCTTAGCTGTAATTGATCCACTCCAACTTAGGATTGTTAATTAGTGAATTTGTAGCATCATGTTTGCTACAGGGGAAACACTAAAATGGGGGTGTCTAGTCTGCAGTTTTATTCACACAGTGGTGGCTGTTGCTTTCTGACACTTGTGACAAAGACCTAACAGAAAATAAACTCATACTACTATTCAGAAGTTTGGAATTACTTTTCATATTGAGTCTATATTTTGAACTAGACACCTAAAGGTCTTTTTAATATTCAACGTTCAGTAAGTATTTTGGGAACAATTAGAAATTATGAGATGATAAACCATGAAGTGTATTAAGTGTATTTCTGACAAGTTCAATTCAGTTCAGTTTTATTTATATAACACATTTTTTTAAATCTAATATTGCCAAAAGGCAGCTTTACAGAATATAGGTCCGAGCTCCTAGTGAGCAAGCCAAAGGCATCAAAGGCGAGGAGAAACTCCCTAAAGACGGAGGAAGAAACCTCAGGGGGAACCAAGAGCTCCTCCTCCTCTGGTCACCACCAGATAGCGAGGGGGGGAAAAAACTGTTCCTATGTAGATAACTAGCAATAAGAGTCTTTTCAGATTATTTTATTACATGTTTTATTAATCTATAACCAAATGTGTTTTATTGAATTGAAACTGTTGATTACAAACTTTAGAATGTGAACCTGTTTTTTTAGCTAAACCTCCAGAATAATGCTGACACTAGTTCTCTGCTGCTTCAAGAACAGCTCCATCAGATAAACCACACTCTTGCAAAAGCGACTAAATGCTTTAGTGTTACCAGTTAACTTACAAAATGAAAGAAAATGAACTTAGAACTTTGGAATGACCACTTTGCAATACATTTAACAATGTATTTTGTGTATGAGATGATGACAGTCATGCACATTACATTAGTGGTACTGGCAGTTTGTTTTAAGATACAGCCCCATTGAGAGCTCCACCAATCATCACATACAAAAGAAGATACAAAAATTACATTCATAAAAACCTACAGTCCAGTAAACACTAAGATGATTTTCATATGCACAAAGCTGTCCTAATAGCCCCACAATCTTCTAGAGAGACCTAGTGTGTGTAAGAGATCCAAAATGTTGTAAAAGTCTGTTTTCCAATAGGCATTGATCTTTTGCTTCATTAAAACAGGTTCTGAATCTGCTATGAACTGCTATTGAAGCCCTGCTTCAGTTGGGTTTTATGGGTTGTGCTTCCACTGGCTTCCATACACACATTCATATAAATTATTGTACAGTCACAGCTGAATAAACAGAGTGCAGTGATAGGGTAGGATATTGTACTTTGTAATCACTAAAAATACTTAATTACAGTGTAAGTGATTCGAATATCACAATAGAGTTGCATTGTAAACTATTTCAATGTCACAGGACGAGCGGGGCTGCAGGTTTTCATCCCAAACAAGCAGGAGTGCACATGATTCTACTTGTTTAAAGCAGATCCAAACTTCTGTTTCGACTCTTTGTACAGTGTGATGTCCCAGAAGGTGGGCTAGTACCCAAGCTTTTATACCGCACAGCTGAGGAGCTGGAGAATGAGGAGATCAAACTTTGGTCCGAAACCATCTACAAAACCGCCAGTGTGTTCAAAGGAGCTCCGCATGAGGTAGCTGTCTCCTACTGAGCTTTCTTTACAGCCCCAAGGAATTGAATTGAATACACCTTGTCTAGGTTCTGAGGGTTAGCTTCCAGAAAATGTAATGGAGGATAGTGCCATCTGCTGATGCTTTAATGTAAAGCGATAGGAATTAAAATCTCAAAAATAAGTTTTGAACGAATGTGGAACTTGTATCCCAATTTAATAGTCTTTTTAAAGTTAACTGCTGAAGTAATAACCCCACCTACATCAAGGAAATAGCATCAAGAGGTATTTGTATTTTGTCTTGTGTTCTGTATTGTGTACTGTGTCGATTGTTTTGCCATTTATTTTATATCTTCTATCTGTTTTCAGCTGCTGATTGAGATCACAGAGGCATCCTCTGTTATCACATGGGACTTTGATGTGTGTAAAGGTGACATCATTTTTAATATCTACCACTCTAAAAGAGCTCCACAGCCTCCAAAGAGAGAGACACTGGGTAGCCATGGCCTGGCTGGCCCTGGCGGGAACAACGTGCCGGTTATTGACCGGTCATGGGTGCTGGGGCAAGATTACAGCATGGTGGAGACAGCCCTTACCTGCAGAGAGGGAGAGAGTATACAGGTAGTGTATGTGGCTATGTGTAGAATGTGTATGTGTTAAAATGATATCACCTATGCTAATGGGTAAATATATATTAGGGCTGTCAGTAGATTAAAATATTTAATCGTGATTAATCGCATGTTTGCCATAGTTAACTCGCGATT